>JAQZBX010090230.1:0-12536 GCA_029593785.1 Cabassous unicinctus
TGACTGCATTCACCCAACGTTAGGGAAAGCAGTGTTCTGAAGTTAATTGTAAGTGAAAACATGGGCAAGGAAGCAAAATAAAGAAAAATCTCACATTGCTTTCCAAAGGGAAGAAACTGCAACAATGGCATACTAAAAGCAGTGTTTTGACATTGGTTGCATGTGAAAACAAATGCATAGCAGCCAAGGAGAGAATTATCTTATGTATTTTACAAAAGTGAAGAACTTCTGCATTGGCATATCAGTAGGTAAAAGCAGGGTTTTGACATTTTTAGTGAAAGCAAGTGCATAGCAGGAAAAAACAAGTATCTTACTTAACTTTCAAAGTTGAAATACCTCCTGCCTTCACAGAGTGTGAGGTAAAACCAGTGTCTTGAAGATGATTTTAAGTGAAAAAACATGCACAGCAGCAAATGAAAAAGAAAACTTTCTCATATTCTCAAAGTGAAGAAACTACTGCATTGGCATAGTGTTAGGGAAAAGCAGTTTTTTTACATTGATTGTGTGTGAAAACAAGTACATAGCAGCCAAACACTCAAGTACCTTACTTATGTTTCAAAGTTGAAATACCTCCTGCATTCACCCCATGTTAGGTAAAACCAGTGTTTTGAAGATAATTGTAAGTGAAAACACATACATAACATCAAATATAACTCAAATCTTATTGAGATTTTTAAAGTAAAGAAACTACTGCATTGGCATAGCATTAGGAAAAGAAACTGTGTTGGTATAGTGAGTGAAAGCAAGTGCATAGCAGCAAAACAAATAAGTATCTTACTTACCTCACAAACTTGAAGTACCTCCTGCATTCACAGAGAGTTAGGTGAAACCAGTGTCTTGAAGTTGCTTTTAGTGAAAAC
Organism: Cabassous unicinctus; assembly: GCA_029593785.1. Lineage (NCBI taxonomy): Eukaryota > Metazoa > Chordata > Mammalia > Cingulata > Chlamyphoridae > Cabassous > Cabassous unicinctus. Next base: position 861 of record JAQZBX010090230.1, read on the forward strand.
ACGTGCAAAGCAGCCAAAGTAACAAGTTTCTTTATTGGTTTTCTAAACCAAAGAAGTGGTTGCATTCACCCAGCATTATGGAAAGCAGTGTTTTGAAGTCAATTGTAAGTGAAAACATGTGCATAGAAGCAAAAGAAAGAAGAATCTCACATAGATTTCCAAAGGGAACAAACTGCATCATTGGCATAGTAAAACCGGTGTTTTGACATTGGTTGTATGTGAAAACAAGTGCATAGCAGCCAAGGACAGAATTATCTGATGTACTTTTAAAAGTGAAGAACTTCTGCATTGACATAGCAATAGGTAAAAGCAGGGTTTTGACATTGTGAGTGAAAGCAAGTGTGTAGCATCAAAACAAACAAGTATATTACTCAACTTTCAAAGTTGAATTACATCCTGCATTCACCAAGTGTTTGGTACAACCAGTGTTTTGAAGATATTTTAAGTGAATACACATACATAGCAGAAAGCAAAATACAAATCTTACTTAGATTTGAAAAGTGAAAAAACTACTGCATTGGCATAGCATTAGGTCAAAGTAGTGTTTTTACATTGATTGTGAGTGAAAACAAGTGCATAGCAGCCAAACAATGGAGTATCTTACTCAACTTTCAAAGTAGAATTACCTCCAGAATTCACAGAGTTTTAGGTTAAACCAGTGTGTTGAAGATTATTTTAGTGTAAACAGATGCATAACAGCAAATAAAAGCCAAATTATATTTAAATTTTTAATGTAAAGAAATATAGCATTGCTGTAGCATTAGGGAAAACTGTGTGTTAGCATAGTGAGTAAAAGCAAGTGAGTAGCAGCCAAATAAACAAGTATCTTACTTACATTTAAGACTTGAAGTACCTCCTTCATTCACAGATACTTAGGTGAAACCAGTGTCTTGAAGTTGATTTTAAGTGAAAACACACACAAAAGAAGCCAATGAAACAAGTTTATTTATTTGTTTTCTAATCTAAAGAATTGACTTCATTCAACCAGCCTTAGGGAAAAGCAGTGATTTGAAGTTGATTGTAAGTAAAAAACATATGCATAGCAGTTAAAGAAAGAAGAACCTTATTTAGATTACCAAAGTGAAGAAATTGCAGCATTGGCATAGGAAAAACAGTGATTTGACATTGTGAGTGAAAGCAAGTGTATAGCAGCCAAACAAACAAGAGTGTTACTTAACTTTCAAAGTTGAATTACCTCTTGCATTCACAATGTGTTAGGTAAAACCACTGTTTTGAAGATGATTTTTAGGGAAAACACATGCAGAGCAGCAAACGAAACACAAATCTTACTTAGATTTGAAAAGTGAAGAAACTACTGTATTAGCATAGCTTTAAATAAAAGCAGTGTTTTTACATTGATTGTGAGTGAAAGCAAATGCACAGCTGCCAAACAATCAACTATCTTACTTATGTTTCAAAGTTGAAGTACACCCTGCATAAACAGGGTGTTAGATAATACCAGAGTTTTGAACAAAATTGTAAGTGAAAACACATGCATAGTAGCAAATAAAACACAAATCTTATTTAGATTTCTAAAGTAAAGACACTACTGCATTGACGTAGCATTAGGAAAAAGAAGTGTGTTGGAATACTGAGTGAGACAAGTGCATAGCAGCCAAAAAAATTAGTATCTTACTTACCTGTCAAATTTGAAGTACCTCCTGCATTCACAGAGAGTTAGGTGAAACCAGTGTCTTGAATTTAATTTTAAGTTAAAAGACATGCAAAGCAGACAATGAAACAGGTTTCTTTCTTGGTTTTCTATACTGAAGTTAAAGTGCATTCACCCAGCATTAGGGAAAAGCAGTGTTTTGAAGCTGATTGTAAGTGAAAACACATGCATAGAAGCAAAAGAAAGAAGAATCTTACTTAGATTTCCAAAGGGAAGGAACTGCAACATTGGCATAGTAAAAGCAGGGTTTGACATGGGTTGTGTGTGAAAACAAGTGCATAAATGCCAAGGAAAGAAGTATGTTATGTACTTTACCAAAGTGAAGAACATCTGCATTTCCATAGCAATAGGTTAAAGCAGGGTTTTGACATTTTGAATGAAAGCAAGGGCAAAGCAGGAAACAAACAAGTATCTTCTTTAACTTTCAAAGTTGAAGTACCTCCTGCCTTCACAGAGTGTGAGGTAACACCAGTGTCTTGAAGATGATTTTAAGTGAAAACACATGCACAGCAGCAAAAAAAAACACAAAACTTACTTACCTACTCAAAGTGAAGAAACTACTATATTGGCATAGTGTTAGGTAAAAGCAGTGTTTTTACATTGATTGTGTGTGAAAGCAAGTGCATAGCAGGCAAACAAACAAGTAAATTCCTTATGTTTCAAAGTTGAAGTACCTCCTTCATTCACACCATGTTACGTAAAACCTGTGTTTGAAGATAATTGTAAGTGAAAATACATGCATAGCAGCAAATAAAACACAAATCTTATTTATATTTGTAAAGTAAAGAAACTACTTATTTGGCATAGCATTAGGAAAAAGCAGTGTGTTGGTATAGTGAGTGAAAGCAAGTGCATAGCTGCAAAACAAATAAGTATCTTACTTACCTCTAAAACTTAAGTACCTCCTGCATTCACAGAGAGTTAGGTGAAACCAGTGTCTTGAAGTTGATTTTAGTGAAAACAAGTGCAAAGCAGCCAAGGAAACAAGTTTCTTTATTGGTTTTCTGAATCAAAAACTGGCTGCATTCAACCAGCATTAGGGAAAGTTTTTGAAGTTAATTGTAAGTGCAAACACATGCATAGAAGGAAAAGAAAGAAGAATCTCACAAAGATTTCCAAGGGGAAGAAACTGCAGGATTGGCATACTAAAACCACTGTTTTGAAATTAGTTGTATGTGAAAACAAGCACCTAGCAGCAAAGGAGAGAATTATCTTATGTACTTTACAAAAGTGAAGAACTTCTGCATTGGCATAGCAAAAGGTGAAACAGGGTTTTGACATTGTGAGTGAAAGCAAGTGCATAGCAGCAAAACAAAAAAGTATCTTACTTAACTTTCAAAGTTGAAGTACCTCCTGCCTCCAAAGAGCGTTATGTTAAAACAGTGTTTTGAAAACGATTTTAATTGAAAACACATGCATTGGAGCAAATGAACCACAAAACTTACTTAGATTTGAAAAGTAAAGAAACTACTGTGTTGTCATAGCATTAGGTAAAAGCAGTGTTTTTACATTGATTGTGACTGAAAACAAGTGCATAGCAGTCAAACAAACAAGTATCTTACTTACCATTCAAAGATGAAATACCTCCTGCATTCACAGAGTGTTAGATGAAACCAGTGTTTTGAAGATTATTTTAGGTGAAAACAGATGCAAAAGAGCAAATGAAACATAAACATTACTTAGATTTAAAAAGTGAGGAAACTACTGCATTTGGATAACATTAGGTAAAATCAGTGTTTTTACATTGAGTGTGAGGAAAACAAGGGCACAGCTGTCAAAACAAACAAGTATTTTCCTAGCCATTTAAAGTTGAAGTCCACCTGCATTCACATAGTTTTAGGTAAAATCAGTGATTTGAAGATGATTGTAAGTGAAAACACATGCACAGCAGCAAATGAAACACAAATCTTACTTAGATTTGAAAAATGAAGAAACTACTGCATTGGCATAGCATTAAGTAAAAGGAGTGTTTTGACATTGTGAGTAAAAGTAAGTGCATAGCAGCCAAACAAACAAGTATCTTACTTACCTATCAAAGCTGAAGTACCTCCTACATTCACAGAGAGTTAGGTGAATGCAGTGTCTTGAAGTGGATTGTAAGTGAAAACATGTTTAAAGCAGCCAATGAAACAGGTTACTTTATTGGTTTTCAAAAGCAAAGAATGGGCTGCATTCAACCAGTGTTAGGGCAAAGCAGTGTTTTGAAGTTGAGGGTAAGTGAAAACACTTGCAAAGAAGCAAAAGAAAGAAGAATCTTACCTAGATTTCCAAAGGTAAAAAACTACAACATTGGCATACTAAAGCAGTATTTTGAGATTGGTTGTATGTGAAAACAAGTGCATAGTAGCCAAAGAAAGAAGTATATTATGCACTTTACAAAAGTGAAGAACTTCTGCATTGGCATAGCAATAGGTAAAAGCAGGATTTTGACATTGTGAGTGAAAGCAAGAGCATAGCAGCAAAAAAAAAAAATGTCTTACTTAACATTGAAAGTTGAAGTACAGCCTTCCTTCCCAGAGTCTTAGGTTAAACCAATGATTTGAAGATGATTTTAAGTGAAAACACATGCATTGGAACAAATGTAATGCAAAACTTACTTCGATTTGAAAAGTGAAGAAACTACTGCAGTGTCATAGCATTAGGTCAAAGCAGGGTTTTTACATTGATTGTGAGTGAAAACAAGTGCACAGAAGTCAAACAAACAAGTATCTTACTTACCATTCAAAGTTGAAGCACCTCCTGCATACACAGAGTGTTACGGAAAACCAGTGTTTTGAAGATGATTTTTAGTGAAAACACACACAAAGCAGCAAAGGAAATACAAATCTTGCTTAGATTTGAAAAGTGAAGAAACTACTGCATTAAAATACCATTAGGTAATAGAAGTGTTTTACGTTGATTGTGAGTGAAACCAAGTGCATAGCAGCCAAACAAAGAAGTATCTTACCTACGTTTCAAGTTGAATTACCTCCTGCATTCACAGCGTGTTTGGTAAAACCAGTGTTTTCAAGATAATTGCAAGTGAAAACACATGCATAGCAGCCAATAAAACACGAATCCTATTTAGATTTGTAAAGTAAAGAAACTACTGCATTGGCAAAGCATTAGGAAAATGCAGTGTATTGGCACAGTGAGTAAAAGCAAGTGTATAGGTACCAAGAAAACAAGTATCTTACTTACCTTTCAAACTTGAAGTACCTGTTGCATTCACAGAGAGTTCTGTGAAACCAGTGTCTTGAAGCTGATTTTAAGTGAAAACACATGCAAATTAGCCAATGAAGCAGGTTTCTTTATTGTTTTTCTAAACAAAAAACTGACTACATACACCCAGCATTAGGGAAAAGCAGTGTTTTGAAGTTGATTGTAAGGAAAAACACATGCATAGCAGGAAAAGAAAGAAGAATCTTACTTACGGTCCAAGTTAATAAACTGCAGCATTGGCATAGGGAAAGCAGGGTTTTGACATTGTGAGTGAAAGCAAGTGTAAAGCAGCCAAACAAACAAGAGTCTTACTTAACTTTCAAAGTTGAAGTACCTCCTGTATTCACAGAGTGTTAGGGAAAAAAAGTGTTTTGAAGATAATTGTAAGTGAAAACACATGCATAGCAGCAAGTAAAACACAAATCTTACTTACATTTTTAAAGTAAAGAAACCACTGCATTGGTGTAGCATTAGGAAAAACCAGTGTGTTGGCATAGTGAGTGAAAGCAAGTGCATAGCAGCCAAACAAACAGGTATCTTACTTACCTTTAAAACTCGAAGTACCTCCTGCATTCCCAGAGAGTTAGGTGAAACCAGTGTCTTGAAATTGATTTTAAGTGAACATATGTGTAAAGCAGCCAATGAAACAAGTTTCTTTTATGGTTTTCTAAACTGAAGGACTGACTCCATTCACCCAGCATTTGGGAAAAGCTGTGTTTTGAAGTTGATTGTAAGTGAAAAGAAGTGCATAGCTGCAAAAGAAAGAAGAAACTTAGAATTCCAAAGTGAAGAAACTGCAGCATTGGAATAGTAAAAGTAGTGTTTTGACGTTGGTTGTGTGTGAATACAAGTGCATAGCTGCCAATGAAATGAGTGTCCTGCTTAGTTCTGAAAACTGAGGAAACCTCTGCTTTGGCATAGCATTAAGTGAAAAGCAGTGTTTTTACATTGGTAGTGAGTGAAAGCAACTGCATAGCAGCCAAAAAAAAATGGGTCTTACTTACTTTTCAAAGTTGAAATTCCCCCTGCATTCACAACATGTTAGGTAAAATCAGTGTTTTGAAGAAAACTGTAAGTGAAAAGATATGCAAGGCAGCAAATAAAACACAAATCTTATTATATTTATAAAGTGAAGAAGTCACAACTTTGGTGTAACATTAAGTAAAAGCAGTGTGTTGACACAGTGATTGAAAGTAAATGCATAGCAGCCAATCCCACAATTATATTGCTTAACTTTCAAACTTGAGGTACCTCCTGCATTCTCAGAGAGTTAGGTGAAATCATGTCTTGAAATTGATTTTAAGTGAAAACACATGCAAAGCAGCCAATGAAACAAGTTTCTTCATTGATTTTCTAACCTGAAGAACTGACTGCATTCACCCACTGTTAGGGAAAATCAGCGTTTTGAAGTTGATTGTAAGTGAAAACACGTGCATAGCACCAAAAGAAAGATTAATCTTACTTAGATATTCAAAGTGAAGAAACTGAAACATTGGCATAGGAAAAGATGTGTTTTGACATTGGTTGTATGTGAAAACAAATGCATAACAGCCAAGGAAAAAAGTATCTTTGTACTTTAGAAAACTGAAAAACATCTGCGTTTGCATAGCAACAAGTAAAAGCAGGGTTTGGACATTGTAAGTGAAAGCAAGTGCATTGTATCCTAAGAAAAGAAGTATCTTACTTAACTTTCAAAGTTGAAGTACCTCCTGTATTCACAGAGTGTTAGGTGAATCCAGTGTCTTGAAGTTGATTTTAAGTGAAAACACATGAAAAGCAGTCAATAAAATAAGTTTCTTTAATGTTTTGCTAAACCGAAGAACTCATTCATTCAACAAGTGTTAGGGAACAGCAGTCTTTTGAAGATGATCTTAAGTGAAAAGACGTGCATAGGCACAAATAAAACACAAATCTTACTTAGATTTGAAAAGTGAAGAAATTATTACATTGGCATAGCATTATGTAAAAGCAGTATTTTGACATTGATAGCGAGTGAAAACAAGTGCAAAGCAGCCAAAGAAACAAGAATCTTACATAGCTTTCCAAGTTGAAGTACTTCCTGCATTCAAAGAGAGTTAGGTGAAACCAGTGTCTTGAAATTAATTTTAAGTGAAAATAAGTGAAAACTAGCCAATGAAACAAGTCTCTTTATTGATTTTCTATCTGAAGAACTGCCTGCATTCACCCAGCGTTAGGGAATAGAAGTGTTTTGAAGTTGATTGTATGTGAAAACACACGCATAGCAGCACAAGAAAAAGAAACTTTGTTAGATTTCAAAGTGAAGAAACTGCACCATTGCCATAGTAAAAGCACTGCTTTGACATTGGTGGTCTGTTCAAACAAGTGCATAACAGCCAAGGAAAGAATTATCTTACGCACTTTACAAAAGTGAAGAACTTCTGCATTGACAAAGCAACAGGTAAAAGCAGGGTTTTTACAATGTGAGTGAAAACAAGTGCATAGATGTGAAACAAACAAGTATCTTACTTAACTTTCAAAGTTGAGGTACCTCCTGCCTGCACAGAGTGTTAGGTAAAACCTGTCTTTTGAAGATGATTTTAAGTCAAAACACATGCAGAGCAGCAAATGAAACACTAATCTTATTTAGATTTGAAAAGTGAAGAAACCACTGCATTGGTGTAACATTAGGAAAAACCAGTGTGTTGATATAGTGAGTAAAATCAAAGTGCATAGCAGCTAAACAAACAAGTGTCTTACTAACCTTTCAAACTTGAAGTACCTCCTGCATTCACAGAGAGTTAGGTGAAACAAGTGTCTTGAAATTGATTTTAAGTGAAAATACGTGCAAAGTAGCTCATGAAACAAGTTGCGTTATTTGTTTTCTAAACTGAAGAACTGACTTCATTCTCCCAGTGTTAGGGAAAACCACTGTTTTGAAGTTGATTGTAAGTGAAAACACGTACATAACAGCAAATGAAAGAAGAAACTTTCTTAGATTTCCAAAGTGAAGAAACTGCAGAATTGGCTTAGTAAAAGCTGGGTTTTGACATTGTGCATGAAAGAAGTGTATAGCAGTCAAACAAACAAGCATTTTAATTACCTTTCAAAGTTGAAGTACCTCCTGCATTCACAGGGTGTTAGGTAAAATGAGTGTTTTGAAGATTATTTTGAGTGAAAACATATGCATAGCTGCAAATGAAACACAAATCTTATTTAGATATGAAAATAGAAGAAACTACTGCATTGGCATAGCATTAGGCAAAACCACTATTTTTAAATAGATTGTGAGTGAAAGCAAGTGCATAGCAGCCAAACAAACAAGTTTCTTACATATCTTTCAAAGTTGAAGTACCTCCCGCATTCACAGCATGTTTGGTAAAACCATTGTTTTGAACATAATTGTAAGTGAAAACACACACATAGTAGCAAATAAAACACAAATATTATTCAGATTTGTAAAGAAAAGAAGCCACTGCATTTACTTAGCATTAGGAAAATGCAGTGAGTTGGCATAGAGAGTGAAAGCAAGGGCCTATAAGCCAAACAAAACAGGATCTTATGTACTGTTACCTTTCAAACTTGAAGTAACTCCTACATTCTCAGAGAGTTAGGTAAAACCAGTGTCTTGAAGTTGATTATAAGTGAAAACACATGAAAAGCAACCAATGAAACAAGTTTCTTTATTGGTTTTCTAAACCAAAGAAATGGTTTCATTAACCCAGTGTTAGCGAAAAGCAGTGTTTTGTAGTTGATTGTAAGTGAAAACCCGTGCATAGTAGCAAAAGGAAGAAGAATCATACTTAAATTTCCAAAGCAAAGAAACTGCAGCATTGGCATAGTAAAAGCAGGATATTGACATTGTGAGTGAAAGCAATTGTAGAGCATCGTACTTAACTTTAAGCATAAGCATCTTACTTAAATTTACTTAACTTTAAGCATAAGCATCTTATTTAAATTTCAAAGTTGAATTACCTCCTTTAGTCACAGAGTGTTAGGTAAAACCAGTGTTTTGAAGATGATTTTAAGTGAAAACACATGCATAGTAGCAAATGAAACACAAACCTTACTTAGATTTGAAAAGTGAAGAAACTACTGCATTAGCATAGCATTAGGAGCAGTATTTTTGCATTGATTGTGAGTGAAAGTGCATAGCAGCCAAACAAACAAATAACTTAATTACCTTTCAAAGTTGAAACACCTCCCACATTCACAGAGTGTTAGGTAAAACAGTGTTTTGAAGATAATTCTAAGTGAAAAACATACATACCAGCAAAGAAAACATAAATCTTATTCAGATTTGCAAACTAAAGAATCCACTGCATTGGCATAGCAATAGGTAAAAGCAGGTTTTTGACATTGTGAATGAAACCAAGTGCATAGCCCTGAAACAAACAAGTATCTTGCTTAACTTTCAAAGTTGAAGTACCTCCCACATTCACAGTGTTAGGAAAAACCAAAGTTTTGAAGATGATAGTAAGTGAAAACCCATGCATAGCAGCAAATAAAACACAAATCTTATTTAGAGTTGAAAAGTGAAGAAAACCCTGCTTTGGTGCAGCATTAGGAAAAAGCAGTACATTGACACAGTGAGTGAAAGCAAGTGCATAGCAGACATATAAAAATTATCTTACTTATCTTTCAAACTTGAACTACCTCCTGCTTCCAAGAGAGGTGAAACCAGTGTTTTGAAGTTGATTTTAAGTGAAAACACGTGCAAAGAAGCCAATGAAACAAGTTGCTTTATTGGTTTTCTAAACTGAAAAATTGACTGCCTTCACCCAGCGATAGGGAAAAGCAGTGTTTTGAAGTTGGTTGTAAGTGAAAACACGTGCATAGAAACAAAAAAAAGAAGAACCTTGCTCACATTTCCAAAGTGAAGGAACTGCAGCAGTGGCTTAATAAAAGAAGTGTTTTGACATTGGTTGTATGTGAAAACCAGTGCATAGCAGCCAAGAAAAGAAGTATCTGGTATACTTTTAAAAATTGAAAAAGTTCTACATTGGCATAGCAATAGGTAAAAGCAGGGTTTTTACATTGTGAATGAAAGCAAGTGCATAGCAGCCAAAATAAAAGTGTATCTTACTAAACTTTCAAAGTTGAAGTACCTTCTGCTTTTTTGGAGTGTTAGGTTAAACCAGTGTTTTGAAGATAATTTTAAGTGAAAACACATGCATGGCCACAAATGTAACACAAATCTTACTCAGATTTGAAAAGTGAATAAACCACTGCACTCGCATAGCATTAGGTAGAAGCACTGTTTTTAAATTGTGAGTGAAAACAAGTGCATTGCAGCCAAACAAACAAGTGTCTAACTTACCATTCAAAGTTGTAGTACCTCCTTCATTCACAGCCTGTTAGGTAAAAGCAGTGTTTTGAAGACAATTGTATGTGAATGCACATGCATAGTAGCAAATAAAACACAAATCTTATTTAGATTTGTAAAGTATAAAACCACTGGATTGGTGTAGCATTAGGAAAAGGCAGTGTGTTGGCATAGTGAGTGAAATCAAGTGCATAGCAGACAAAAAACTAGTATCTTACTTACCATTCAAAGTTCACGTACCCCCTGCATTCACAGATTGTTAGGTAAAGCCAGTGTTTTGAAGATGTTTGTAAATGAAAACACATGCATAGCAGCAAATAAAACACAAATCTTATTTAGATTTGTAATGTGAAGAAAACAGTGCATTAACGTAGCCTTAGGAAACAGCAGTGTGTTGACATAATGAGTGAAAGCAAGTGAGTGGCAGCCAAATAAACAATTATCTTACTTACCTTCCAAACTTGAAGTATATCCTGTAGTCACAGAGATTTAGGTGAAACAAGGGTCTTGAAGTTGATTTTAATTGAAAACATGTACAAAGCAGCCAATGAAGCAAGTTTTTTTTAATTGGTTTTCTAAATTGAAGAATTGACTGCATTCACCCAGCAACAGGGAAAAGCAGTGTTTTGAAGTTGATTGTAAGTGAAACAAGTGCATAGAAGCAAAAGAAAAAAGAAACTTAATTAGATTTCCACCTTGAAGGAAATGCTGCAGTGGCATAGTAAAAGCAGTGTTTTGACTTTGGTTGTATGTGAAAACAAGTGCATAGCAGCCAAGGAAAGACGTATCTTATATACTTTTAAAAACTGAGGAAGTTCTACATTGGCATAGCAATAGGTAAAGGCAGGGTTTTGACATTTTGGGTGAAAGCAAGTGCATAGGAAACAAAAAAAAAGTATCTTACTTGACTTTCAAGGTGAAGTACTTTCGGCTTTCACAGATTGTTAGGTTAAACCAGTGTTTTGAAGTTGATTGTAAGTGAAAATATGTGCATAGCAGCAAAAGAAAGAATAACCGTCCTTAGAGTTCCAAAGTGAAGGAACTGCAGCAGCAGCATAAAAAGCAGGGTTTTGACAGTGTGAAGGAAAGCAAGTGTATAGCAGCCAAGCAAGTATCTTAATTAACTTTCAAAGTTGAACTACCCCCTGCATTCAGTGTTTTAGGTAAAACCATGTTTTGAAGATCATTTTAAGTGAAAACACATGCATAGCAGAAAAGGAAACACAAATCCTACTTAGATTTGAAAAGTGAAGAAACTACAGCATTGGCATAGCATTTTGTAAAAGCAGTGTTCTTACCCTGACAGTGAGTGAAAATAAGTGCTTAGCAGCCAAACAAACAAGTATCTTAATTACCTTTCAAATTTGAAGTACCTCCTGCATTCACAGCATGTTAGGTAAAACCAGTGTTTTGAAGATAATCGTAATTGAAAACACATGCATAGCAGCAAATAAAACACAAATCTTACTTGGATTTGTATAGTGAAGAAACCACTGCATTGCAGTAGCATTAGTAAAAG
>JAQZBX010090231.1:0-12536 GCA_029593785.1 Cabassous unicinctus
TTCAAAATCCAATATATATATATTTTTTTTTTTTGGCAAAACTGATAATACAATATACAAAATATACATAAAAATACCATTTGTAAATAAGCAGTTAGTTGTGCTTTAAAAGAAACTGGACAGTTAAAAAGCAAAGGCTGTAAACCATGAACTACTTCCCCGATAGACCTGTCTCCATGTCTGAGTGCAGAAAGACTGGGTTATGACAACCACCAAACACAGATATATTATAAATGTTGAGACCACTTTTGAAACCCTTTTAAGTTCTTGTAAAATATTTGTTTCTTCTACAATTTTACAAAGTTGTGATGGGAAATGGCTGGAGCCACATTGAAAAGGAAAAAACGAGGGGCAAGGAGGAGACTTTTTTCCTTCTTCTTGCCATGGCCAACTCTTCTTACAGTGACGCACAACCAAAACAGTCGATTAAATTATGCCTCTGTTATAGGAGCGGAGTTTACAGGCTTGCTCAATGAGTTACAATACACAGGGCCATGTGATGACGCTATGCTTAGATGAACTATTCTATAGACATATCACTTCTGTTCAAATGAACTACTGCCCCATCAGATTGAATGTTATTTTGCATATGAGGAAAAGCCAAGTCCATCTACTAATATTGCTTAATTGAAAATAATTCAATCCATTGCTTTATTACTTGCTCAATTGAATCACATTTGATTATTTGCACGTAGATAGCTTGAAACATTCAGAAATAGCCTTGTGCACTCTATTCTGAAAATACCTCTCAGGTGCCTTCTAACTTTAGGATTCTTCTATGAGTCTCTATGTGCAGGAACGGGATATCTGTAATGTCAAAAGCCCCAAGCAGCTCAGCCAATTTGGAATGGTAACAAGCTTCTGTGCTCACACCCTGGGTAGGATAGTGGTGTCAACACCTCCAGCAGAGCTGATAGAGCTGTCTTTCAGTCTGTCTGCAGGCTCTGTTTACATTCTGCAGGTTAGCTAGAAACACCTTCACCACCAACAACCCCTGAAAAAGATCTCTGGGTCAACTTGACATCTTCTAGATTCTCTGTGTACTGTATTTCTCCTTCTCACAAGTGCTCCTGCTATGTCACCTTATATGATTTCTTTGCAAAGACCACATTAGGCTCAGTGTGTAAACAACATATGAACTCTAGAGATGTTGACAATAATTACCAGCAATGAAAATCGTCAGATTTCCACAGCATTCTTTCAACTGGACCTTGTCCACTTTGGAAAGGGCTCAGGTTAACCTGAAAGGTCGAGAGGCTCAATAACTTTTCGGAATCTTTGGTGAGGTATAACTGGGACCCAGATATGGCTGCAATGCCAAGGAAAAAAGTTTAGACTGGGAGGTAGCTGCTTATGAAAAAATGTACACGGATTCAATACACACACAACAATAACAACACTGTTTGAAGAAAGGACCGTCTTTTAACCGTTGAATATCTCCAGGGTTCCAGTCTTGGCCCCTACGCTTCTGGAGCCACGTCTACTCTGATAGCTCCCAATGTCCAATCCGTATGGTTCTCCTGAGCTTCACACCTTTAGCTCCAACTGTCTCCTGAATATATTTACAAGAGTATTCCATGGGCCCTCAAACTTTGACCACACCAAATGAACTCATCATTTTCCTCCCCAAATCAACACTTGCTATGATATTTTCCCTCTCAATTAAATAGCACCAATGTCTGCCTAGACACCTCCTGTCCCCTCATACTCCATCCTAATTTCCTAACATCTACAGAATCCATCCGTTCTTCAGTCCTTAGCTGGGGCCTGTATTCGTTATCTATTGCTGTGTAACAAATTACCCCAAATGTTAGTGGCTTTAAACAACAATACGTTGTTACCTTACAGTTTCTGTGGGTTGGGAGTCTGGGTAGGACTCAGCTGGCTCAGGATCTCTCACCAACTGCCATCAAGGTGTCAGCCGGGACTGCAGTTGTCTCAAGACTCCACTGGGGGAGGATCCACTTCCAAACTCACTGATGAGGCTGCTGGCCTGCCTCAGCAGGTCTTCCTCCTCCCGGCTCACTCAAGCGGCTGTGGGCAGACCTCCGGTCCTCGCTGGCTTTTGGCCACAGACTTCAGTGACTTGCCACCTGGGCCTCTCCATAAGGCAGCTCAAAACAGGGCAGCTGGCATCCCTCAGAACGAGACAGGAAGACAAAGTCACAGTCTTTTTGTAACCCTCACCTCGAAAGTGACATCCCATCACTTTTGCCATATTCCGTTCTTAGGAGTGAGACATTGGGTCCAGCCCACACTCAAGGGGACAGGGTTAGAGACTCCTGGAGGACTCTCTAGGGTCTGTCCGCCTCAGAGTCCTTGTCTTTTGTAGGGGCTATAACATACGCATAAGCATTCTAACTAGTCGCAGGCCTACAGAGTTTCCCTACTCCAGGCTATCCTCCATATTGAGACCTGAGTGATGGTCCTACAAAAACAATCTGATTATGCTACTCCACTGTGTTGCCTACAGGGAAAAGTCCAAACTCCTTGGCAAGCCATTTCGAGGCCCTCCATCATCCGGCCCTGGGTTTTTAGCTCTCTAACCTCATTTCCTACCACCACACCCCCCCCTACGGGGACACCAAACACCCTCAGGTTCCCAGGTTCTCTGAAAGGAAGCCAGGTCCTTTTAGGCTCTTGCACAATTTCAGATGAAGTGAAGAGTATGCGCTCCTCTCACTGCTTGGTCTGGTTTTCTGCCTCTCATCCTTCAAGGCCCAGCTTCAGTCGTCCCTCCTCTCAGACGCTTGCCCTTGCCCTTGGGGCCTTGGTGCTACCCAGGCTCTTAGGAAGTAGCTCTATTTGATGCACTTGCCCAGTGCTCGGCACATAGTATCAGGTGCTTGATGAAAGCTTGCCATTTTCTTGAATAAAATCAAACAATGCTAGAGTTGTGTAAAATAAGAAAGAGCAAAGGAAAAGGGGCATAGCTCTAGATAGACAGGTAGAAGGATGGAAGGACAAATGGACAGATGGACGGATAACAGAAAGGAAGACAAGAAAAACAGAAAGACAGATGGAAGGAAGGACTGAGGGGAGGGAGGGAGGGAGGAAATATGGCAAAATGTTAAAAGTTGGTGGATCTGGGGATCTGGGGGGGTGTTCGAATTCTCTGTATGGGTTTTATATTATTTTTGCAACTGTCCTGCAGGTTTGAAATTAGTTAAAAATAAAGAGTTCCTTGAAAAAGAAAAGAGAAGAGAAAAAAGAAAAAGAGAAGAGAAGAGAAGGGAAGAGAAGAGAAGAGAAAAAGTGCATAGATCACTGAAGTGCCAGCGAGGCAGGACTTGAAGGGCCTGAGAAGGAAAGTGGAGGGTTTGTCCAAGGTCACATTGCTCCTTGGTGGCGAAGCTGGGACAACTAGCTAGCCTAGCCAGATCTCCTCACCCAAACTCAAGGGCTCTTTCTACTACTACTGCAGTGACTTCTCCACTTCTAGGCTCCCCGTGGGCTGCTGAAATCTATGACTTCGAAATCTATGAAGGAGGGAACAACAGAAGTTTAAAAATAAGCCTGCGGGTGATGCCCCTTAGGGTCCACAGAAGTCCTAGGAATGCCTCCAGTTTGTGTAACGTGGACTTTCTGCACAGGAAGGTCGTGGAAATCACATTCTAATGGTTGGTAAAGAAAACCGAAGAAACTGCATCCACTTTTCAGTTTTGGCCGGAGTGCTGAATTTGTTTGCAGATTATGGGTCCCTGCAGGATCACTCCTGGGCCTCCCCCAGTAGCTGCATTCTTCTGCATTTTCTGTCGTTCCACCTTGTACTCTCCTTTCTGGGTACATGGATTTCCATTTCCAGGACTACAAACTCCAGAAAGAAATGTACAGAGAGATGTACGGCGAAGAGAAATGAACGGGCGGCATCAGGTTCTCCTGCCCTTCTTCTTCCTTTTCTACGGAATAAATCCTTAACATACCAAAAAGAGCTCTCCCAGAGATAACAGGGACTTGCAGCATGTGCTGCCTGAGTAGCTACAGCAGCTATAGCAATTCTAGTGACAGTCCAGTCTCCGAAATCAGCCAGAATGAGGAATCTGTCAGGAGGTGCTGAGCAGGAATCTGCTGTAACAGCTCAAGAGGTGCTGATGGGGGAGGGCCGTGGCAGGGGAGCTGGTTGCGCTTTAAAATCCTAAAGATACGGCTCTGTCCTGGCTGGATACTGCGCACTTGCGGTGAGCAGAGGAGAGAACTTGGGTGCAAACTATAAAGCCGGAGAGGGAGTCGCTCAGAGCTTGGGCCTTGGAATCAGACCAACTTCAAATCTCGGCTCCTCCCCAGGTCCATGAATGAGTTGGCTTTCCTTGAACACATTTGTCAACCTCTCTGAGACTCAAGTGCTTCTTCTGTAAAATGGGGATAAGAGCAGTACTTACCTTATAGCGTAGCTCTAAAGTTTAAATAGGAGGATGCAGGTAAAATGCTTACACTAAGTGAAAAATATTACCTTTATTGTCATGGACCCAAGAGGTTCCCAAAAGCTCACATTCCGAATGAACATTAGACTACGGCTTCTCATACACCAACCCACTGTGCTTCTTAACCCAGCTCCTCTGCTTACTAGCTGTGTGACCTTGGGCATGTTTCTTAACCTCTCTGAACCTCCAGTTTCCTTATCTGTAAAAAAATAAAGGGGTAGTAATGGTATTGACTTTACAGAATTGTAATAAAGAGTAAATAAAAATACTTAACACTGTCTGGCAAATAGTTTATGGTTATTATCATTATTATTATATAAGTCTTTCTACAGCTCCCTGCAACCCAGGTTTATTCTCATGCTATAGTGGAAAGAGCACAAGCTTTGCAGTCAGACAGACCTCGGTTTGAGATGTTACAGTGTAGATTCCAGAGTCCCAGAGCTGGTTTGCACCCTAGCTCCATCACTTACTAGCTGTGGAACTTTGGGAAAGAACTTTCTCTAGGATTCAATCATAGTATACTCTTAGACCCTTTGCTTCCATTGTGACAGTGGACACTAACCATAGCCTTATTCTTAGGTCTGAATTGAAATCTTAGCAGTATATCTATTTTCAAAAGTGGTTTTTGTAATTAGGTGCACCTTTCAGAAGCCCTTGTGCATTAAACTCTATACCTCAGTTTCCTCATATGGAAAATGCCAATAACAGCACATACCTCAGAGTTGTGTTATGGCTGCCCACCCAAAATGTGGTTGTGATGTTGAGATTGATCATGCCACACACACATACACACCCCAGGAGGGTGTGGGCTTTTCTGGGGCCAGCAGGGCAGGCTTTCCAAACTGGTCTGAAAATGGCTTAAGAGGGCAAGGAAATGAGACCAGCAATGGGCTTTTATTGTGGTTAGGGGATGGGGCCCCGGTGAGGTTCCCGTGCACGGGCAGGGCTTGCATGGTTTGAATCTCTTGGCTGCACTGAAGGAGGGAGCATGTGGGCTTTCTTACCAGCTTGCCCAGATGTGGAGCACAAGGGGGAGGACGGAGGGGTGAGACTTAAAGCTGTCAGCAGTCAAACATCCAACATGGGGTTAGACTCCTTCTTACAGGCTGGAACCCAATAAATGGGATAACACACACAAACTCCATAATGAACAGCAACCGTTATTATTCAAACCGCAAGTCTTTATGATAGAGTCATTGGTCCGCTCTATTGCAAATCCGTAATTTCCTTACATCGGGGGGTTTGTTGGTAGAGTGGAAAGAGTACTCGATGGGCCATTGGGCAGCCTCAAGTCTGCCCTTCATTAGCTGGGTGAATTAGCTGAGTCAGTTCCCCTCCGGGTCTTAGGTATAAAATGAGGGCGCAGGACCAGATGTTCTCTCAGCCTCCCTGCAGCTCTCACAGTGTCTGCAAGACACCATGGTTGGCTCGCTCATTAAGCGGGATGGCTACTGAATGAAGAACCACTTGCTTTCTTTTCAGCCCACTTTCCACCATGTTCCAGATGTTGTCACGCCCCATGCTATTTGTGTCTCTAAGACAAATTTAAGCCAGCAGGGTAAAGAAGTAAACAAAACACAGAGAGTGAAAAGACTAACTCTAGCTTAAGTCCCCGATGGATCAACTATTGTTCCCCGACTTTCTCGCAGGCTGAAAGAAATGCTACATATCATCCATTGTTTGAAAGAACCCTACGTGTCACCATTCTAACAAAGCATTCTTTTTTTTTTCTTTTACCATAAAGACATGTTCACTGAAAAAAATACTCATTTGGCATGAAAAAGGATGGGAGAAAGGGAAAAGAAAAGTCCTAGAGAGACAGAAAATTTTAAAAGTGGTCCCCAGAAATTAGAAGACCATATGTCACCTGCAAAAACGACTATTTCCATGCAAAGACTGATTCCAATGGTGAGCAAGCTAGCACTCCCAAGTCTGAAAGGGGCACAGTTTGCAGGACGAGATGCAGAACTACAGCAATTCTTTGCTAGACATTTCTCAGGGACAAATGAGGTTGAAAGGGGATTGTAACTTGTCTGTTCAGAGCCATTCCTGTTGTCTAAATCCTCAGATGTCCCTCAAATCAGCCACGCATAAGAACATTCTTGTCGACAGTGAGTTTCAATCTACTTTTGATCACTTTCTTCAAGCTTGTCAGCACTTCAATCGCAGCTCATGAGGGGACGATGGAAAGGCCCAGACTATGAAAGAGCATGGCGGACTAGCAGGGAAGCCAACCCCAAGAGGGCCTGGCTCAGGATTGCACTTGCTAAAAATGATGTCCACGTCTTCCTTATCAAGGACCACTCTACCTCCGTGGCTTCTTTGACTCTGGAAAAGTCCCAGGATGCCTCTACGGCCTTCCTGGTAAAATACATACACCACATGAATTTTCCATCCTTTCTACTTGATCTCACTTCTGATTACTATATAGTGCTGAAGGCCTTACAGGAGACACTCTACTGTTGCCACATATTGGAAAGTGTCATGTGCTATGGATCTCAGGGTCACAGCCATGTGGCATTTGAGTCTCCTCTTCAGTGTCCGGACCAAGTGGCTGGCTAGCTTGGGTGCCTCCAGGGATGAGCAGATCACTACCATTTGGGGAAAGCTAGCCCCAATTTGGAAAGCTCTTACTGTTTTCTATTCACCTCTCTATTGTACTTTCCACCCCTTCCTCCTAATTGGAACCTTCATAGTTTACTCCCCATTTGCCCTAGGGCAGCCCTGGGCCCTACATGTGCTCATCTCCAGGCCAATCACCCTCATTTCCCTCAACATTTTCTCATCTGGATGCTCTAGGTGTACTTGCGCATCCCTCCTCCACAAAGTTGGCAATATGTCTCCATCCATCATTTCAGGGTAGCAGCCAGAACAGAGAGCACCAGTCTCCAGGGCAGGGAGCTACTAGAGCAGAGCCGGACTCACTTCCCCACCCTTGAGAGCAAGTTTCATCAACTTGGAAGCCTTTGACTCACAATAAATTTCATATTTATTGTGATATGTCCAGCTTTTGTTGCCACGTTCTGATTCTATCATCCAACATAGCGTTCCTAGCTGCAATTTGGTGAAGGTAGCTTAGCCCAATTTTATTTTATGTATGTGTGTGTATATGAATGAAATGTATACATATACATGTGATAATTTCATCATATATACACATATATATACACACTAGGATTGCCACTTAGGATTTTAAAAAATAGCTCATTCTGATCACTGGGTAAATGGCTATTTATATTTTGGTTTTTCTCCATTTGGACAATGGGAGTGAAGGAGACACTGATTACTTGTCAGGTTCACCTTTCATTCCTGTGTATATAAGCCACCCCTGGACTTACACCCATTCGATTCCTGACATGTCATCAGGACCTTATTCTGCTCATAGCTATACCAAACTCCCTACCCACCAAACTAAAGTCACCACCACCCTGAGGTCCCTTGACCCAGGACCCATGATTTCAGATTGACTCTAACCCAAAGGGGTCGTGTTAGAGCTACAGAGAAATGACGTGGACCATGAGGGCTGCATGATGCTGGAGCAGGCTCCTCCTGAGAGAGGCTGGGGGCTCACTTTCTAAGGGGGGGGCATCTCATGAGGAATTCTTGGAAATTCTTTTCAGGGAAGTATTCTCGAAGGGAGAAAAGGGTCACCTTATTACATGGCTAGACGTAGACCCTAGATTGCCATCAGAAAACATCCAGGGTAGAGAGGGAAGAATAGGTGGAACATGAGGCATTTTGGGGACATTGGGATTGTCCTGCATGACATTGCAATGATGGATACAGGCCATTATACATTTTTTGAAAACCTATAAAATTGTGTGGTGCAAATTGTAAACTATAATATAAATTGTAGCCCATGGCTAGTAGCAATGCTTCAATATGTGTTCATCAATTGTAACAAATGTACCACACTAATGAAAGATGTTGTTAATGAGGGAAAGTGTGGGAGGGTGATGGGGAGAGGTATATGGGAAGCCCCTATATTTTTGATGTAACATTTATGTAAACTAAAGCTTCTTTCAGGAAAGTGGATGTGGCTCAAGCGATTAAGCTCCTGCCTACCATGTGGGAGGTCCCAGGCTCAGTTCCCAGTGGCTCCTAAAGAACACTAGCAAGATGGCAAGCTGACACAACAAGATGACGCAACAAGAAACAAAAGGAGGAAAACATGTGAGACACAGCAAAGCAAAGAGCGGAGGTGGCTCAAACGATTAGGTACCTCCCTCCCACATGGGAGATCCTGGGTTCAGTTCCTGGTGCCTCTTAAAAAGAAAACGAACAGACACAGCAAAGTGCAAACAATGAAGGGGTGAGGAGAAACAAAGAAAATAAATCTTTAAAAAAATAAAGCTTATTTCAAGATAAATAAAATAAAATAGAATAAAATAAAATAAAATAAACATCCAGCAAGAACAAGGGAACTCCACCAGCATTTTTACCACTAAGCCCCAACGACCCACAGCCACCGAGCTTAGCTTCACTTTTGGCTCTAATAAACTCGGCACCAGACCAGGTTGCATTTCATAGATGACAATTTCAAAATCTGGAAAGCCCATAAAATCCCAGAATTTTATCTCCAGAGGGGCTATCGGATTTAACAATGTACAATATTTTCAGTCCCGAATATTAGCAACATCCTCCAAGTTGCAGCACCTAAGGGCACTCCTTGCTCAAAATGTTGTTTTCGGTAACATCCTTTGAATCGACCTGTAGCTGCCAAGTTCCAAGAGCCTCCACTCTTGTGATTCACTGGCCATGTAATTAACCATGGAATTTATTCAGTCTTTTCTTTTAAGTATATCTGAACATATAGGAAAGAGTGTTTCTTTAGTAGTGCAGGGATTAAATTGAACAGATCGGGCTATCTTGTAAACAAAAAGACACACACACACACACACACATATTTGCAGAATTCTACAGAAGGGCCCAGAACTGTCATATTCTCATGGGAAATGCAGGCCCAGAGAGATGAAAGGATTTGATTAAGGTCACATAAGGAGTTAGTGGTGGAGCCTGGACAAGGACTTGGGGCTTTTGGCTGCCAGCTCAGTATCCTTGCCTCCTTACAGGGCTAAAAACTAATTTAAAAATAAAGGAACAGAGAGTGTCTGCAACTGCAAGCAAGATAGCGCCATCCATCTACCCGATGGGATCTAAGCCCCCTCTCAATTAGAAGCAGAGAGGGCATCACTATCCCCAAATGCTCAAGATTGGGGATTAAACAATGGACTAAAGTAGACTTAGTATTATTCTGCTGTAGATTTATTATTATTCTAGCAATGGAAGAACCCTTATCATTGTTATAAAGGCAGTGGCCACCAGAGGTTCTGAGGGATGGGAGAGCGAAGAAAAAGTGCAATATGGGGGCATTTTTGGGACATTGGATTTGTCCTGCATGACGTTGCAATGATGGATACAGGCTATTGTATATTTTGTCATAACTTACAAAATTGTGTGGGACAGAGTGTAAACTATAATGTAAACTGTAGTCCATGGTTAGTAGCAATGCTTCAATACGTGTTCATCAATTGTAACAACTATACCACACTAATGAAGGATGTTGTAGATGTGGGAAAGTGTGGGAGGGGGAGGGAGTGGGGCATATGGGAATCCCCTATATTTTTATGTAGCATTTGTATAATCTAAAGTTTCTTTCAAAATAAAAAAAAAATTTTTTTAATGTCACCTACACTTGTTGATGAGTGCAGGGAACTCAGCTAGGGGATACCAATATTTTATCAAGAGTGAGAAGCACCCCTTTCTTTCTTTTCCATTCCTTTAGGAGAAATTAACATTCTTCAGAATTTGTTTAGAGATTCATTCATTCACAAAAAATGAAATTTCTAGATACATTTAAAAAAAAAAACCTTCTCTGAGCACCTCCTATGCATAACTTAAAGAAATATAATAACATAATCTGGTCCTTAATTCAAATGCTCAGTATGTCTTTAAGTATACTTGCATTTGACAGACTGTGAGTTCTCATGCTTGGTCTGAAATGGTGGTTACCGTTTATATGATTTTATATTATTTATTATTGTCATCCATGTAAGAATATATAGCATTACAATGCTGTGTAGTGTAAAGCAAAAGAATTAAAAATACTTTGCCCACATATGAGTCTAAGCAGACCTGAGAGTTGGAGTTAAATTTTCCAGTTTTATTTTCAGTTACTTTCTTGGCATGCTTTTTCTCAGTTGGGGGTGTTTACTGACCGCAAAATGTCCCTGTACACCTCACCAATCTCTTGGCAGAAAGGAACACAAGCAACCAGGAAAAGCTCACCAGGCAATCAGAGGTTCAGATTCTCCTAAGAGAATGAAGGAAATGTCTGGTTGAGAAAACACTTTTCTCTCATGCTGCTTAGTTTCTTACTACACTTCAACTAACTCTGTCTCCGAAACTGCCTATTTTCTTATCGGGCTGTTTATTTTTGTTGTTGTTATTGTTGAGTTTTGAGAGCTCATAATGTATTCTTGAGACTAGTCCTCTGTCAGATATGCGGTGTGCAAATAGCTTCTCCCAGTCTACAGCTCATATTTTCGTCCTCTAAACAGGGTCCTTCTGAAAGCAAAACATTTTAATTTTGATGACGTCCAATTTATCAAATTTTCCTTTGATGGATTGTGCTTTGGTTATCAAGTCAAAAAAACTCACTATCAAGCCCTAGGTCCCAACGATTTTCTCTTATGTTTTTTTCCAAAAGTTTTATTGGTTTACATTTTCCAATTAAGTCCATGATTCATTTTGAGTTAACGTCTGCATAAGGTATGAAATTTAGATAGATGTTCTTTTTTTTTATTTTTGGTTTGCCTGTGGATGTCCAAGTGCTCCAACAACATTTGGTGTAAAGGCTATCTTGCGTCCATTGAATTCCTTTTGCACGTTTGTCAAAATTCAGTTGGCCTCACACCCATCAGAATGGCTATTATTTTCTAAAAATGGAAAATAAGCCCTGGCAAGGATGCCAAGAAATAGGAACCTTTGTACATTGTTCATGGGAATGCAAAATGGTGCAGCCGCTATGGAAAGCAGTTTGGCAGTCCCTCAAAAACTTAAGCATAGGACTACCCTAAGAGCTGGCAATCCTGTTTTTCAGGTATATAGCCAAAAGAATTAAAAGCGGGGACTTGGACAGATATTTGTACTCCAAAGCTCATAGCAGCATTATTCACATTAGCCAAAAGGTGGAAGCAACCCAAATGTCCATCAACAGACAAATGGATAAACAAAATGTGGTGTAGACATACAACGAAATATTACTCAGCCTTAAAAAGGAATGAAGTTCTGAAACATGCCACTACGCTAATGAACCTTTAAGACATCATGTTGAGTAAACACAATGTCAACACATTGAGTTGACACAGTGGTACAGATATTGTACAATTGCACTTATATGAAATCGTTAGAATATACAAACTCATAGAACAGAAAACAGGCCAAGTTATGGCGGGGGTGGGGGGGAAGGGACAGGGAATTAATGCATAATGGGTGCAGGGTTTTTGTTTGGGGTGATGGGGAAGTTCTGGTAATGGAAGTGGTAAGGGTAGGACAACCTTGTGATCCCACTGAATGGTATGCTTGGGAGCAGTTGAGATGAGAAAGTTTATGATGTATATATTTCTCCACAATTTTTTTTTTTTAAAGAGAAAGTAAAGAGACAATGAGAATTAAATGCAATATGTGATCCTGGATGGGGTCTAATAAGGAAGGAGAAAATGCTCAAAAGGACATTATTGGGACATATAAAAATTGGAATATAGACTGTAAGCTTTATAGCAACATTAAAGTTGTTGAACTGAGTAACTGTACTCAATGGTTACCTAAGTGAATATCCTTGTTCTTAGAAAATGTACATGGAAGTAGTATGTGTTCATGGAGCATGATGTAGACAACCTACTCTTTTTTTTTTTATTTTATTTTTTATTTTATTTTATTTATTTTTTTATTTTATTTATCCCCCCCTTGCTGCTTGTGCTGCTGTGTCCATTCGCTGCGTGTCTTCTCTGTGTCTGCTTATCTCCCCCTTGCTGTGAGGTCTTGCCGCATCAGCCCACGGCGCTGTGCGAGCCGGCCTGCCCTCACAAGGAGGCGCCGGGAAGCGAACCCGGG
>JAQZBX010090232.1:0-12539 GCA_029593785.1 Cabassous unicinctus
AATGTGTCTTTATTAGTTGGGCTAGTCCTAGGTTATATTCATTAGAAAACAATTTAGGAACGTGAGGCAGAATAGAATAGGGACTTAAAGAAGGAGGGGGAGAAAACCTAATGAGCTACACATCACCATCTGGGAATAGATATTGAGATAACAGTCTGCTGATTCATACAAATAAGTTAGCAGAAGGCAGCTCACAACATCCACTCAAAAGCTACATTATCAGAATGCAACTTGCAGCATTCTCACATAGCAGATTTAGAAGAAAACCAGGAAGGGCCTCCACACCCACCTGCTTTCATAGACACCTTGTTCAGTAAACACACATCAGGGCTTATAGACAGTGGACAGAGGTCAATCACTGCTGGTCAACATGCCCTGCAGTGCTCATGGACAGCTACCAGAAGCCAACCACCACCAAACAACAACCCCTATAGACCAAATTACCCAACGAATTTTCCCCACTTTGTCCTAAATGCTCCAATTAATGTAGATTCTAACCTCCAATAACAGTCAATAAAAAGAAACCAGTAGAGAAAGAGCACGCATCTACCTTGAGCACATCTGCATTCATGTCTGAGTGTGTACTTTCCCCAGTTTAAATTCTTCTCAAACTTTCTTATAACTGTAGTATGTCTCTGAATTATTATTTTCTACAGTGTAACCCAGGACCTGGAAATTAGGTTTGGCAACATATTTTTTTTTGGTGAGCCATCCAGGAGACTCTGTGTTAACCTTCTCCTCTACCTGATGAGACAGGTGAGCTTTTGGCTTCTAACCAAAGCCTAACTATGTGTATTTCTCTCTTTATCTGTCTAGTTGCCATTCCAAGTGGGTCTCCTCTCCTACTTCCAAAAGATATAATCTTAGTTTACTCAGAGTGCTCTGACTCCCTCTTTGGAGGTGGCAGGGGCCAGCCCCCAAGCTGTTCTGATCAAAGAACCTGACTGGGGACATTACCTGAGTTAAGTAAGAGTCCAACAGGAACATAGGTGGTCAAGACATCTGTCTCATCCTAAAATTGCTTTCTAATTCTGACCACTTCCCGCCTATTGATGTATAACTGGAGAGGGAACTTGCCCTTTTTCCTTTCCTTATTTCAGTCTCCTCGGGGTCTTCCCTGTTCTCTCTTCATGCCTCTGATCAGAATAGGACTATCATCTCCTATTGCACCTCCTCCAGCCACTCTGAAATTTTACTCAGGTTTGCTGGGTCTGCTTTTGCCTTTCACCAGAGGGAAATAGCATTTGTGAACAGCCCCAGTCTGGCCCTTTAAGAGACCCCCATCCGTGGCCATGTCCAGTCATCTGTCTCCTCCTTAAGAGCTTAGAAGCTTTATGAGCCCTCTTCCTCCATTACCTCACCTGCCAAGAGGGATCTTGGCTCCCCCAATAACAGACCTTTTCCCTTTGGCTTCTGGATGTATGGTTTGTATGACCCCCATCACTCAGCAGGCCTCTCAGTCAGGTCCCAGATCTCCAATCCTTGATCCTGTGGAAACTCATTAATATTCTTCTTAGGCCCCTCTCTAAACACCTCAAGGCCATTAGAAATAAAAGGATTCAAGCCAGTCCCAGTCCCAAGCAGTTTGGCTTGGTAGCTTCAGTCTGGAACTGGGTCTGGACATCCCCCAAGTCCTAGTATGCCACAGAGATGTTCAGCCACATGGACCTGTGTGTTCTCAGGATACTTGGAACCAGAGCAGTAGCTCCAAATGTCTCCCAAGACCTAAGCCACTTGGGACCTTAGGTTTGGAGGGTAAAAATTAAGTCAGGCCAGAGTATGGGATACCAGATTGGCTGACAAACTCTTCTCCATTTTTCTCTAGAACAATGGACCTGGCCTCTAGAATACCAGCAGACTCCCCCTGGGGTGCAGTCTCAAGAACTGGGCAATCTTGTCCAATGAGGGGTTGAAGAAAAAAACTGATCTTCTCCTTTAACACTGCATGGCCAATCTTGAAGATGGCCAAAAAAGGCCTCCCAATGGCACCTAAACTATAACCTTATTTTACAGTAAGACTTTCTGTGTTAAAGGTTAAGGGAAGCAGTCGAAAATTTCAAATGTCCAACTCTTCATGGCTCTATATCAGAACACAGGTTTGAAGGTGTCTTGCAAGTTGTGTGAAGCTCAAGAAGGAAACCAGTCCCCAGATATTAGAAGGAAACTTCAAAAGCTAGCACTAGGGCCCTAAACCACAAGGAATTCTCTTCTAGAATCAGCTTTTTCCATCTTCAACAAATGCGACAGGGTCATCAAGGAGGAAAATGTAAGGAGGGACAGGAAGAAGGCTCAGCTTATAGCAGTCAGTATTAGCAGTGGCCTGCTGCCTCAGGGCCATCCACGCTTGGGCTCCAAAAATTTGAGATCCTGCTTCAACTGTGGAAAGCCAGGTCACTGGAAGAAAGACTGCTCCAGAAAACTACAGCTCCACCGGTAGACCCTTGGTGCCTGTGCCCTATGTTGGAAAAAAAGACCATTGGTCTTGGGAATGCACCAAACCCAAAACAGGGGCAGAGCATGACCACAGGTCCTTGTGGCAATGACCAGGGCGTACTGATGAGGCCCAGGGAAAAAAGTGGCTCCTTGGACAACTCCATGGTACATCAACCTGGAGGAGTCCTGGGTGTCCTTCATCATGACAGGTGAGAATATTAACTTTTCAATTGATATGGGAGCCATCCATTCAGTTATGACATGTCACTCCTAACCTCCCTCTTCCTGAATCTGTCAGGTAGTGAGAGATGATGGTAAATCTAAAATTAGATCCTTTACAGGGCCTGTCTTCTGTCAAATATGAGACCAAATAAATAGCCATCAAATTTTAATTGTCAATGAATGCCCTACCCCCTTCCTGGGATAGGGTTTACTTCAAAACCTGGGGGCATGCATCTAACTAGCAGCAATAAATAAAACCTCTAAGATGCCTTTTTCTGTATCCCAATCCACCCGGACTCCCAGGTCCTTTTTGCCTTAGAAAGGTAGGAATCCAAATTTAAACCTCTAGTCCAGCATGTATGGACATTGTTGCTGCAAGTATTAAAATCTCAACAAATCATACAGGAGCTCTGGAACAATATCCTCCCTCGACCTAATCATGTGTTAGTTACGTTTACCTAAAGTCAAAAGCTGGTAGGAGAACAGTACTCAATATGAGAGAAAAGAGAGAAACAAAATAATAGAAAAATGCTAGCTGCTTTTGTAGGCTTGCAATTCACTCATGGTTTATTCCTTATAGCAACCAGCATCCCGTGCCAACTTACCTCCAGAAAGCTGTTTCAGAAGTGTGTCCTTGTAAATGTTTCATATCATATCTCACTGAAATACTGATAAAATAGTAAGCTAAAGAAAGTATTTATTTCTGAAAACCATTCCCTATAAGCTATCAATATTCTGGCAATGCATGCTCAAAGGTATTTGAAATTAAAAAAAAGTTATGTTTATGCACAACCAAATTACTCTGTCAAGTTCATTTAATTTTGATGGTAATCATATGATGTAAGAGGTTTGCTTGGAGACAGTTTCCAAAAACATTTGGTAACTTAAGTGTGAAAAGTACATAGAATGTGGTTTTTATTATTATTATTATTAAGGAAAAAGAACATAACTTTGTCCTATGAAAATGATTGGTTATTAGGAAAAAAGGAAAATGTGAGGCAAACCTGAATGAATGTAGAAAGTGCAGAAGGTGCACAGAAAAGGAATTTTTGTAGTCAAAGTTAGGTAAGACATGATAGGTCTATTTATAAAGAAAAGCCTTAGTATCAAGCAGTATACTTACACAAAACTAAAATTTGGTTCTTTCTCTGTTAATGTACCAGAGTTTCTTAAAGTATTAATCTGTTTTAATAGAAGGTTACAAAGAGTTTCCTCCTGAATAATCAGTATACAAACCAGGACATCTGTTTTATCAAAATAGCTATTTGTACTTTAACCTTATCATGTCCTTGGTGGTTTAAAAAAAAAGTCTTCTCACTCTTAAAGGACATAATGTGCAAACTCAGCAACTTTTAACATTTTGCTTTCTCAAATCAAATCCTTAAAACTATCTTTTCAATTCAAACTATTGCAAAAGATTTTTCTTTAACCTTGTAAAAATCAAAGTAATAAAAATAGTTGAGTTCATTTGCTGTTATAAATTGAATGAAAAGTGTTTAGAAAGTGTATAAATATTAAAAGAGATGAATTCAATGTTGTCAGACTCGCTTGTGCATTTAAACCAGGCCTGGAACACCATGCATGGTGCCTCTCCATTTGACTTATTGGCCAGATTGGTCACCATGACCCCTAAAATAATAATAGTATTTGTCACTTCTGGACATGCTCCTGAAGTAGATGGAACTATGTTGCTGCTTTGGACTCCTGTGCTCTGCCAGCCAGGAATGGCCCGACATTGCTTCCAGACTGGATCTGTTTCATAGTGCTGGAGGGTGCTACACACTAAGCTTGTGATCACTGGAGCCTCTGCAGTATGCTGGCTGTGTGAAGGTTAAAAATAATTGCCAGGGTAATGTGAGTAGAACTTAAACAAATACAATTGTCATTAAGGCCTGCTCCTATAGAGGGACAACTTATATGGTATTACAGACTTGGAGCTTAGATATATTAAATGCAACTCAAAGAAAAATTTGTGTATTGATTAGCATTAAGTGCTGTAACTACATACCTGGTAAATATGCTAATTTCTCCTCTATACTGCAAAGGGATACTGAACATGTTAAAAGTTTTGGCAACTTGATTCAATTTCTAAGTAGTATCTGAACTTGCCTAAGAAATAAAAGAATGGATTTCTTTTTTTTATATATATAGTCAAGAGATTTATTTTAATTAAAAAAAAATTCCTTGGAGTTTATCATGCATACAAGAACATACATAAACAATGTGTGTAATAAAAGTTGTGAAATTACAAAGCAAACATTCATAGCATACAGGACTCCCATTTTCCCACCAAAACTTTGCATTGTTCTGTAATATTTGTTACTTATGATGAAAGAGCATCATCAAAATATTACTACATATCTCATATTTGGTGCACATTACCCCAAACCCTCCCTAATATTATTGCCCGGTATGACATATTTGTTATAGTTCACATGAGAATATCTAATATTTGTTCTGTTAATCACATTCCATCATCCACAACAGGATTCACTGTGTTATATACCTCCATGCCTTGTACAATCCATTCAAAGTAGTTTTCATTTTCATCACAAAGTTGTGCTATCCTCAACTTCCTCAATTTTAAAACATTTTCATTACTCCAGAAGTAATTCCATACCTCCTTATATCCCACTATTGTTAAACTTTAGAATTGAAAGAGTACCTTCTTTCCATTGTTGCAGAAATATTACAATATTGTGGTAAACTCTTTTCCATTAGTTACATTAGTTGTTATTTGCCCATCTATCACCATATTCCTAAGAATTTTTAATAGAAGAACATTCTTAGGTTTATACTATTAACCTGAGTCCTCATCCTTCAAAAAAATCAGGATGCTATACAGTTCCTAGATGATCCCCTAGTTTCCATTCAATTGACATTTACATCCCTAGACTACCCCCTTTCAGCCACAATCATATTTATAAGTCAGCAGTATTACTTATACTCAATATAATGTGTTACCATAAACTTTATTCATTTTCCCACTTTAAAAATAAACTTCATTAAAAATTCTACATATATCAAGCATTAGTGCCCATTCTTAATGCACATTTTATCTCCTAGTAATATGTATTCTAGAATTTACGTCCATGAGGTTACTGATTGTCTTAAATTCATATTAGTGAGAACATAAAATATTAAACCTTTGCGCTTGGGTTATTTCACTCAACATAATGTCCTCAAAATGGATGTAAGACATAAATATATAATCTACAACCATAAAACTCTGAGAAGAAAATATAGGGAAACAACTTCAAGAACTTGTGGTAGGCAGAGCTTCCTTAAATCTTAGACCCAAAGCATAAGCAATGAAAGAAAAAAAATAGATAAATGAGATCTCCTAAAAATTAAACACTTCTGCCCTAAAAATGCTCTACATTCCATCTATTCAATTTTTACCTCCCCTTCCCCTCAGAACCTATGATAATGACTAAGTTTAAATTTTTCAAGAATGAGATTCATAATTACTTGCATTAATATGGAGGTATTGACATATTGGTCTGTTTTCTTTTCTTTTTTTTTCATTGTGGGTAAAAATGAAAATTTTTCACAATACATACCAATATTTGTAAGATGATATATAAATACATATGCATATATGTTCATTTGCTTACATAAATGTTATTTTATATACGTGTGTGTGTGTGTGTGTATATATATATATATATTAAAAGGTGCTTAGATTACCTAATTACTACTCAGAAATTACAGGGATTCCCATGTTCCCCACCTCCCACATCTCCCACAACATCCCACACCAACATCCTTCATCAGTGTAGCACATCACACCCAATGGATATACACATCCTGGGGCCTTGCCACCAAGCACACACCACATTCCACACCACAGACCACCCTCTCTCCCACACAGTTCTGCGTGGTATATGCTGATGCAAAATGGCCTACATCTGTCACTGCAACACCACTCAGGACAACCCCCAAGTCCCGAAAAAGCCCCTGTATTTCAACTGCCCCTCCCCTCCCTGTCCCCAAAACGTCCATTGGCCACCAGCTCCACCTCACTGTTAGAATTTCTTCCATTGCTTGAATCACAATATGTCTACAACAGAACACCACCAAGTCCACTGTAGTCCATAGCTCCTCCCCCAATCCTGAGGAGTTTGGTTTGGTGATGTCGAGTCCACCTCCAAGTGAGAGAGGGCTTATTTCCAAAGGATACGATGGATGGGATTATACTGCCTGCAGCTGCAGGCCCTCTCCATTCCCTGGGATGGCCGTTGCCCATCGTCGTCTCTTCACCAGGTTACTTGGATGAGTCCATTGAGCTGTAGGGTAGGAGTTGCAGCTCCACCGAGATTCCAGGAACAACTAGGACATAGGTAGGCCAGAGGCTCCAGTCTCTGGAAGTACACCTAAAACCTCCAGCATCACATATAGGTTTGAATAGAATGGACTGATGGGCCATGTGCAAGGAGGACTTATTTGAATCCAACTCTGTCACTCTCAGGAGCACAGATTCCAAAGAAGAGCCCACTAATAAGGCATGAATCTCTGGGGCCATGCCCACTTATATAGGACCTGTGTGTCTTCAGAGCCCTCAGGAGCTCCTCTGTGTGGGGTGATATCCACTTTGGTGTTCTAAGAGATCCTACTGAGGTGTCCATAAGCATTACCTCTGGGATGACTTCCCGACTCTCTTTAAAGTCTCTTAGCCACATGATCTCATTTCTCTTTACCTTGTCCCCCTTTTATTCAAGGTCTTTTTCCAATTGTGTTGCCACTTGGCACTTGGTATTAATCCCTCATTGCTAGAGAGGCTCATCCCCAGGAGTCATGTCCCACGTTGGGGGGAAGGGAATGCATTCATATGCTGACTTTGGCTTAGAGAAAGGCCACATTTGAGCAACAAGGAGGCTCTCAGGTGGCAACCCTTAGGCACACCATAACAGTAGGCCAAGTTTCAATTACAAGAGCAAAGACTCATAAGGCTAGTCCTCAATAACAAGAACCCATCAGTGGCCCATCCTCTTTTGCCAGACACTTCCTCTGCACTCAGGGGACTGTTGCTGCTCCCTTGGAGAATGTGGCACAGCTCTCCTGCCTGGGAATTCAGATTCCCTCATTATTTGAGTGATTGTCTACCCTCTGTGACCATGCCCCATCCCTTGATCATTTGAACAATTTTATATATCTTTCATGTATATTCAGATGAACTTACACCCATGAATCCCGATCCCAGACACCCCCCAATGAACCTCTGCAGCCCCCATTGTAACCCTTCTGTGATCCAAACCTTCCTCGAACATGAAGCCCATATAATAACGAACTACAATTAATAGGAAAAAGAAATAATAATGATAAGCTTAAATGCAAGAGATAAGTACAAGGAAACTCAGAAGGAAAAAAGAGAAACTAAACTAAAAATAAAATATAATTAGCTGATTGGGACATTCAAAAAAATGGGAAAAAAACAAAAAAATCATTTTTAAATAAAATTATTCTTTTTTCCTTTTATCACTGTATTATCGGTTGTCCAGTGTACCATGACACCTTCCCCCTCTCATTCCCCAGTGTCTCCCAAATTTTGATTTAATTTTCAAAGAAGTTTTAGGTCACAGCAGAGTCACACACAGAATACTAGAGACTCCCACATAACCAACCTCCCTCCCCCTTCCCCACCCCATATTAAAAGCTTTTTTTTATGGATGTTAGCATTGTTATAACTGTTATACAGATAGTAAAATATAGCAACTAAACATTGTCAATGGTTTTCAATATAGTTTACAATTTAGACTGTACAGTTTAATAATTTTTGATGATATTTACCATGTCCTGTTTCCATTACTGTAAGGTAATGAAAAACATTTCCCATGACTTAAGTACTGCATTTATTTTGCTTGCCATATGCTTGTTTTGAAGAAATTAATGTTTGGTTGCAATGTTGCCTGGCCAAAGTTTAAATTGGATAACAGTGAAGTGAAAAGTAACGCAAAAATGAGTCTTTACATTTAAATACTATCTTGCAATTAAATTTCTTTTGTAAAAGAAATCACAAATGGATTTAGTTTAAATGCTGGATTTGCACCATTCAGTAATTCACCAGTATAGTGTGGCCCACTAACCCCGCCTACTGGGGCATTGTTAGCTTTTCCTTCACTCCAACTCTCAATCATCATGACTCGTGGAGTCACTATTCTAGGGACCCCCTTACCAATTTCCCAGGAACCCTTTCCTTTATTTCAGAACACCTAAAAATCCACCAATCCATTTCACCTCAGATTATAGGGGCTTTCCATACCCAAGTCATGATAGACCCTAGTTAAACTTTTCTGTTCTGCATGTTGTCCAATCAGACCCATAGTCCTTTCCTTGAGAAATTCCTTGCACAACTGAGTCAATATATAGTCCATCTTGCCCCATATGGTTGCTCCTGGAACCTGGGAGTGTCCAGAACTAGAATCAGAGGCAACGAAAGTAAGGCACAAGGAAATCCAACGGTGGAGAATCAAACCCAGTGTTTAAACTTTACTTTTTAGAAGCCATCATAGATGAAGCCAATGCAGTTTTGGACTGCCCAGATAGTACCCAGTTTTTTCAAAATTAGGCCTAACCTTAAGTTCTTAAAACACACACATACACACAACACAATAAGGCCATTGTTGCTAGTTCATCTCTAGCCTGACTGGCATTTTTGTCAATCTAACTTAACAGTCTGATAAACCCCCAGGTATTTTATTTCATGGAAACAACAAGGCCCCCAACTCCTATGCTATCCCCTATCACCATGGTCCAAATGGCCCTATCTAAAATTTGATTATTTGCCCCAACCCCAATATCAGGAGTAGGGACCTGTGGTGTGACAAGGAATGAAAGTTGTATAGCCTCCATCTGTGGTCATTTATCCTCCCTTTTATTCACAGTAACTAAAACCTGAGGAGAGATTGTTCTTAATTTGTGGAAATAAATCTTACTTAATAAAGTTTATCACTTCCAGGGTTGATGAGTTCCAAAACAAACTTCTCATCATGTATGGATTCCATGCAGTCTTGACTGTTGAAACAAACATTCCTCCTCCTCATCCAATAATGTACCTAGAGAATTTTATACACTGTCTGGGAGGGACTATAATCCCTAATCAGCAGAAAACAAATACAGAAGAATGACTTTCACCCTTCAGTTCCCCCTTAAGATTAAGGGTGTACAACTCTTCCAGGGGGGATTTGAGGCAGGATAGACTAGGGACTTAAAGGAGGAGAGGCAAAAAACCTACACAAACACCACCTGGTGAGAGACACTGAGGCAACAGCCTGCTGTCTCAAACAAATAAGTTATCAGAAGGCAGCTCACAAGATCCACCCAGCAGTTATGCTATCAGAATGCAACTTACAACAATCTCTCATACTAGAATGAGAAAAAGCAAGAAGGGCCCCCACCACCATGAATTTGTTAAAAATTCTTAAGTCAAATTGCTTATTTTTTAATCAAACTTTTTATGTAGACAGGTATCTTACAAATAATATTTGTCTGACTCTGAAAACCCTAGGAGAGGCATGATTTTAGACATACCAACTCTGTGATTAATTAGTAAAATTCCCCCAAAATTACAGAGTTTTATCATGAAAATTGATAACCAATTTTAATATTTATGTTAATGTGTGCCTGTGTTGAATGGCCTTGGTAATAAAAAATATATATAAGAAAAACAGAGATGGGGGACAACATCTATTAGATATCAGAAAATATGCAGTCCTGGTTTGTAAACTTTTTACTATAGGTCCAGTAGTAAAGAATTCTGAAGACAGAAAGAATTGCCTGGAAATTGAACCATCTACCAAAGACATTTAATATAAATTTTGTTATTTAATAAATGATGGCAGTAAAATTTTAAACTGATGGGGAAAACAGATTGTTGGATAAATTCTGGAAGAACAAGGCAATATATATAATAATCCTCACTGCCTCCTCATTTTGCACATTACAGATTAACCAAAGCAGGGCATGTATTAAAATGGAAGATGTTAAATGTGGTTGAAGTGGGAGCAAAAGTTCCAGAATGAATTGCTGGAAACCTGCTATTGAGTTTTACTTTTAGGATACCAGGTTGTTCTGAATCAGGGCAACCAGCTAATATTTAATAATAAGAAAATAAAGCTTGTCCTTTATTGCCATAGGTGATTGAACTGAAGGTGCTTCAGGGTGTTAAATTTTCTGATAAATTATTTCAATTCTGTATCTTGCTGTGGGGTGAGTATAGACATAAAAGTAGGTAGTATAAAATATTTAAAGACTCTTTTGAGTAACAAACTGCTTGATATCAATCTTCTCTGAAGGGGTTTGATGGGCTAAGTCTAAGTTTTCCTTCAAGCTTTAATCCCAATGTTACATCCTTAAAAATAAAAAGATCTGTAATTCTTTCTTTTCAAAGAAAATGACATGAGAAAAATACCTTTACTATCTAGAAATTGTGTTCATTTCAAAGCCATCGACTATAAGGATCAGGGACTGAGAGGGAAAATAGCATTTTGGATTAATTTGTACACCTTTGCACATTGATCCATAAAATATATGATTCTTTATTAAGCTTTCTTTGCTATCCCAGTGCAAGAACAGCACATACTGTTGGGTGCTGTGCCATATTCCATTCATTTAGTAAACATGCAGGTATTTCACACTATACCCTGGAAAAAGACACTATATTCCATGAAAATATACACCATATTCGATTCTTGAACATCAAGGGAAATGAAATCATCTTCAAATAGAAACCCTGGAGCAGTTAAAAAAAAGGGCGGGGTAAGAAAAACTTAATTGGTTGGTGACAAAACTTTTCCAAACACTTGAGCAAGTCAAACTTCATAAAACCATAATAAAATCATACTGAAAGGAAATTTCCAAACTCCGGGAGGGAATAGAGAGAAAATTCTACAGATTAATGACCTCTCAAGGAAAGTCTCTAAATTCTAGTGGGAAATCAAGGAGGGAAATTTTGTTCCTTTATTTTTTCCCCTGAGACCATGTTGAAGGCAGCACTTGAGAAGCAATGGGGGATATTCACTACCTTGACTGCCAGAGATTCTTTCTTCGTGATCATAGAGGTTGAAATAAGACATGGAAACAACCTTCATGTTTTCCCCATTCACTGATAGGACTTTTCTCCACAGAGAATAAGAGATAGCCTTTACTAGAATTTTCAAGGTGCTGATACATGATGAGATTTATACTTCTCGTGTTTTGAATTATCACAGCAGACTTCAAACTGAAATATTGTGCTTAAAAGTGTGGATGTTGTGGTTAGGTTCCCAAATCTAAATGCATGGTCTATTATTTAATAACTGTATACACTTTGGCTGCTCATGTAAATTTTCTGGCTCTCAGATACCTCATCTTTAAAATAGTTTTAAGTGTTTAAGATTCTAATTTATATTAGCATGTTATTTCCACCCATAGAAATGAATTCTACTGGAGAAATAAAATTATCCCTAAACCCTACTTCCTTTATTGGAACTGTTTAGATAATTGAAAATATGATGCTGTGGGTTTTAAATTTGAATTTTTTTTCATTTAAAGTGTTCTCTTATCAGGATAAAAGATGAAAAATATGACCATTTTCATAAGTTCCCTTCTCAATTTAAAAATTTTATTAAAATAACTACTCAAATGGGAATAATTATTACATTTTATTCTGTTTCTATCATATCACATATTATAAAATTGTTTTGCCTTCTATATCTTTACATTATTAACTAGTATTTTATTCACCGCATCACACCATATTAATTTGAACTAGTATGATTTACATATACATTTCCCTGTTATTGAACATTTCTAATATTGCTGAAATTTCACTGTATTATTACAATGTATCATCTTCCTTTATGAAGTTTTTTTCCTGTTTTTTTCCCTTTTTATAATAATTCTTT
>JAQZBX010090233.1:0-12535 GCA_029593785.1 Cabassous unicinctus
CCACATCTGCTCCCCTTTACTGTTTTTGTAAATGCAAATTTTGCTTTGACTGGTTTAGTGGCAATTAAATTAAGAGTCAAAATGTACAGCTGATGTGTATTATGATGTACATTATCTTTAAATAGAAATAGACTGTAGATGCTTAATGAACATACAGCAATCTACACATATAATTGTACTGCAATAATTTATGGGTTATCAATTATTGCTCTGAATATGGCCAATACAGAGAGCTTCTCACAAAGTTGCTGGTTGTCCAACTTCAGGGGCACTAATTTTCTTATTTTCTATTTGCTTCCTGGAAAAATACAACGTAGCAGCCCTCTATGTCACTTTTTCTTTACACCAAAATTAATAATGTTCATGTGCCCAGCTGATATAAATAAAACAGATCTCCTCCCAATTTGGCATCCCTTGCTATTTGCTCCCCTCTGTCCTGAAGCTCTTTTGAAACCCTGCCTTGCTTTAAAAGTGAAATTTGGATGGCCTCCCAATTCTCCTAGAATGCTATGATTCTATGGGTCACTAATTTTGTGAATTTTCAAACATATACTTTAACATAAACACTCTATAACATTCTATGTGAGTAGTAAAGAGAATTAAACTTTAGAAAATTATACTTTATTACATATTATTTGTGAATCTGTCATGGGAAATGCTTTGGAGTTAGAAAAGCTTAAAATTTGTAAAACTTTAAAGTTTTACCCATCACTTCTGAATGTCAATTCCTTCACCTGTAAAATGAGGTTGTTAGGTTGTTAGAGACAACTCAGGACACATGAGATAATGTATGAAATATAAGAAAATATGTGGTGAGAGATAATATATGAAAAACACCTGATATTTGGTAAGAATGCCCAAATTGCCTGACTTTAAAGTCACATATCTTTGTCCTTAATGGTCATCTCTTAGAACTTACTTATATTTAATTATGTGTGCATAATTGTACTCATTTCAGAGTTGTTTGTAATATGAAATTGCATATAAACTAAATGAGTATTAGCAAAGGATATATTAAATAAATTAATATATATAGAAAATAATACATTACATCTGTTCATGATATGTATTTACATAATAGGTATGTTTATTCTGATATTTTTGTTTCAAAAATTTAAAATGGGAGAGTATGTACAACAAGGACTGGTTATTCTTAGGAAGTGTGATAATGGTTAATGTTGGCTATCTAAAAATCTTTATTTTGTGAATGTATTTGAGTGTGTGTGTGTACATTTGTGTGCTCATGGGTGGTGTGCATGAGTTTTTAATGTATATATGAAATTAAAACAAAATGGGAAAAAAGTCTGTATTTCTGTCTCAATCACCCTACCTATATAGAATATCAGGTGAATACACTATATGATTATGTCTGCTACTTATTCCAGAGAGACCAAGTGTTGAATGCCCAGGGACCAAATACAGTGATAGTTAGACACTCTAGATCACTCAGGAGACAATGCAGATAGATCATTCAGGAGACTCATGCAGATAGAGCTGTTCCCAAGAAATAAGCCACTATTTCTGAAGTAAGTACTGTTTTTTGTTTTTTTTTTCTGATTTATCTTTTAGGTTTCTTTATTCTTTTTCCCCCTTTCTACTAAAATCATGTTATAAAACCAAAAGAGAGTAAGGAACTTTATATAAAACTTTCATTTTATTTACTTGTATCAATATACAACACAATGCAAGCAGCCATTGAGAACATAGTCACGATATTTATTATTATTCTTAATCTTTTATGGGTCCTTTTATATGTATTTAAAACTCTTTTTCAATAAAGGAAATGTTATTTCTAAAGGTGTATCTATAGGGATAGATCCTTTAGGAAAAAGGAAATTTGTACTTTGATCTCTAGATCATTATGGAGGTGTGATACCTTTTTGTTCTTTACCTAACTTTCAAACTCCACTGTTATGTTCCTGCAGAAAGAAAGAATACAGGTGTGTAATGATATATGATCTAATCAATTAGGGTAAAACATAACAGGAAGACCTAAAATTCACTGGCCTCCCAGGGTCCAGCAGCTTTTTCATAAACCAAGACCTGGTAGGTTTCAGAGATATCAAAGACAAATAGGGATCAAAGAATACAATAAAAGTAACAAAATAACTATCAAAATTGGGATGGGTAGCACAGTTCAGACATGACTCTGTCTGAAGGTATGGGAGTTGTCTCTGAGGATTTTTATCCTGTGTCTGTTTGTGAATAGAAATCACAAAGTCTCTATTAGACTAGGGCAGGGGGAGCACACAGTACATCACACTTCCTTTCTTGCGTCTCTGAAGCCACACTACCAGCATCTCTGTGATTAAGTCCAAAATGTTCTTCAGAATTTTCCATGAGTAAAAGCAACTTTCTCAGAGAGACATGGTTTACCCTGGCACATTTCTGACAGCACTTCAGCCTTTTTTGCTCATGGACACTACCTTCCTCTCTGGCAAATATGACTGTTCCTCTTCCATGCATCCTGAATCACAGACTCTGCCCATCCCTGTGACAGTGGGATACAAGGTTGTTTTTTGAGGCTAGATAGGACCTAACAGGTTATTGGGGGAAAGGGAAAATGTTATATCCAAGAATCTACTATAACTCTGCTTGCTTCTTAATTTTGGATGATCTGGCAGGAAAAATATTGCAATATACCTGTGCTCCTAAATTAACTAAATGTCTTTATCTCAGCCAACTGTTTTAAGAACCATGATCTTGAACTCTTGTGATACCAATTTCTTAATCTATAAGACTGATTTAGTAATTATTATGCCTACTACATAAATGGGTGGGGAATAATAAGATGTAACTTGAATGAAGATGCTGCAAACTCTGTACAATGCTATAGAAATAGAAGACATATCATCATTATCATTATGATTACATAGATTTCAATTACATTGGATAAATTTTCAGTTGAATCAGTCCACTTTAATCAATCCAAGTACTCCTTTTTTTATTTACTGAAAATGAGAATGGACATGTGGTTAAACTCTTAAGACAGTAAGATCATGTTAACCCTCTGCATCCATTTCCTTTTTTCAGTACCAGAGATTTCATATATCTGAATGATGGCTGTTGAGAACTGAACTCTGTTTACTGACTTCGTATTTTTAGGATTCTTTGGCAAACAGGATGTACAGGAGGTGCTCTTTGTTCTCTTTCTCCTAGTTTATGGCACAACTGTGATTGCCAATCTAGGGATGATTCTACTGATTAAGATGAACTCCAGACTTCACACACCCATGTATTATTTCCTGAGCAATCTGTCTTTCTGTGATGTCTGCTACTCCTCCACTGTCTCTCCTAAAATTCTGGCTGATTTCTTATCTGAGCAAAAGAAGATTCCATGTAATGTATGTGCCATCCAGTTGTACTTTTGGGGGGCCTTTGCAGATGTGGAATGTCTCATGTTGGCTGTCATGGCCTATGGTCATCATGTGGCCATTTGTAATCCACTTCTTTATACAACTGCCATGTCCAGGAGAGTCTGTACCCAGCTAGTGGCTGGTGCCTACATTGTAGGCTTGGTGGTTTCGGCAATCCATACCTGCTGCAAATTTCAATTGTCCTTCTGTAATTCCAATGTCATCAATCACTTTTTCTGTGATGTCCCACCTTAATTAGCCCTTTCCTGCTCAGATACAACAATCAATGAGATAGTAATGTTCACTTTCATTGGCTGCATTGTGGGGTGCAGCATGGTCACTGTCCTCTTCTCCTACAGCTTTCTCATGACTACAATCCTTAAAATGAATATTGATAAAATTATAATAAAAGCATGCTCAATGTGCCATTGCAGCATTGTTTGTGAAATCCACCAAAGGAAAAGCTTAAAGGACAGAAAGAGTGAAATTGTTAAGCTGTGGTTTACAATATCTTTCATAGAAAATTATGCTAATTAAAATTGCTTTGAAGATGGCTAATTAAAAACACTATACCTAATATCAGATATGATATATAGATTGTTCTAACCCAGGAGATCGACCATACTCAGACTTTAAGACTTTAGTTACTTTTATTGAGCTAAGCCCGTGGGCGTCTGCAGCACACCTCATGCAGGAGGGAACTGCAGCCCCGAGGTTCTAAAATGGCTCCCTTTTATAGGGGGTCACCGACGCAGTTTGCAAGCAAGCAGGGTGTACAGAAGCGGATCTTGGCGGTTAGCTAGTGTCTGCACAACTTCAAGGTTCTGATAACTTGGGACACAGCTGGAAGGTTGAGATGGTTTTGCAAGGTCTCTCAAGGGAGGGGAGGTTATGTGCTTCCCAGATAGGACACTCAGGGAACAATAGAAAGTTTTCTTCTCTAAGTTACTTTGGGTAGGCTAATTTGGAGCTAGAGTACAACAAGATGAAGATGGTGATGTTGATGGAGATGTATTTTGTATATGTTGGAATAGAGAGAAATATATTATATGCAGTCACTTTTATATGGCTACAACACATACTGATAAATATTTTACCCCCATAAAATGAAATAGTGAGAACTTTCCCAAGTTATAGCAAAGAATAGGATGTGGGAATGTTGCATATTCTGTGTAAGTGAGGGCTGCTATTAGACTTTAAAAAAAAAAAAGATATACAGAAATTGAGGAATTTTACTCTCTGTCCTCCCTCTTAAATGCAGAAAGGGTACATACCTGGCTTTATACACAGATGTGCAACGGAAAGCCAGTGAAGAGAATCTGGACTAGAAACACACCTAGCCTGAAATTTTCCCTGTATCTTGGACTAAATTTAAAAAGATGAATAAATTGTCATCTTGTAGTCATAGTATTCTCAATCTGAAAAAAAATATTTTTCTGCCCCAATCTAAAAAGAAAATAAACTTGGAAATTTTCTTCCCAATTCTCTAGGCTGATATGAGGAAAATGGACTATGTTAAATCCAATAGAAATGGCAAAAGAATACTTTTCCTTTGCTGAGCAGAGGTAGTTCACATGTGCATGACTTCCCATAAACAGCTAATAAGCACATTAATTCAACCATCATGTTGTTGTCAGGGGGTGTGGTGCAAAAGAAGAGTCAGACAAGTTGATGCATATGAAGCAGAGGGCTGCAGCTCACTCAGGCAAAAAACAGCCCAGAGTTCACTGTGACCCTTTCTTTTATTTAGCTTAAAAACAATGCATAAATTCTTCCCCCTTAACCTTGCTCTCCCACTATGTTTTTCTTACTACAGCAAGCACACTGCCTTCTCTGGCAGTCTACCAAGGGGAATAAGTATAAACATTGTTTCTAGTCCTAAATGCCTTAGTCTATCTACTATCTCAGCTTGGTGCGTGAGAGCGCTACCTGTTCCTGTATTTCTAGATAGCTTTTCTTAGGAATTTATACAGTAACTTCTTATTGGTGGGTTCATCTTGCTCTGCTTCCTCCTATTGATGTCTGCAGTATGCAGAGACCTTGGAGACATTTACTAACGTGTCTCTGCCAGCAAGCATGCTTGTTGAATGCTTAACCCTTTATGCTCTGACTCTCAGCATCTTCTCCAACATCTCCCCGTTTTTTGTTTTTTGTTCAGGGTGACTGTGCCTGTCTTAGGTTGCCCTCCTTTGAAGGTCTTACCTGTCTCTGGCTATTAGCCAAGTTGCCATGGACAGGGGTTTGAGAGTTAAGGGTTTTAAGCAGAATTCAGTTGTTAGCATGGCTGGTTTTACAAGTCCTGTTAATGCGGAACAGCAGTACTACGCAAATGCCTCCTTTTACAGTTAAGAGTAGTAAAGCACTAATGATCACCACACTGAAGTTACTAGAGAAGAAATGATGTAAAATGGACATTAATTTGATCTAAGTATAAACTTTTGGGCTGAGAAATTGATTAAATTGGTCAGACAAACCTGTGAGGTTTTTTAATAGATTTTTCATTTTCTTTTTTAAGACTTATTTTAAGCGTTGTTAGCCTCTAGTTCTTACTTTAGGCCCTGTCTCTTGCCTGAGACTTCATTTTGTGCGATTACTTAATCTTCCTGACTCAATGTATCTTGCTTGCATGGACTCAACATATCTTGTCAGAGATTTCTTATACTATATACAGCCTCGAAGACTTATCTCCAGGCTCAACAGGATTTTGTGCGATACTCAATCTCGTAGACTTAACGTATCTTGCTTGCACTAGCTTAACGTCTCTTGTCCGAGATGTCTCATACTATATTTAATCTCTGCTTCCTTCAGGTCTGGTAATGGGGAGAGAGTCCTGACTTTTCCCACCCCAAAGGCCACCATAAAACTTTGGCAGGACGTGCTGCCAGTCGGAGAAGGGGTTCGAGGGTCTCTCCTCACTCTCAAGATCCCGGATGGACCCACAATAGAGTGGGACCACTTACTAAAAATCAAATTTTGAAGACAGAGAGTTGGACTAGAGGTAACAATAACTGTAACAGTAACAGTAATTACTACGCCACATACGCTCGACTGTGCTTAGCTCCAAGAAAATGCTCCCATTTTTGGGTTCAATCTAAGTTTATCTGGCTCCTTGTTTCTTCCTTCATTTCCCCATTATTTTTCAATTGTAATAGCATAATGTGCGTAGTAGCAGATTGTTGGTGTTTTAATTGGTTAAGTCGTCACGATCTTCTGCAGATCAAACAATATAGAAAACACAATATTAATGCAATTATACATATGAACATAACAGATCTTGATAAACCATGTAACCATTGTGTAGGATGCAACTGTTTTAAACCATTTATCAATGCTTTTAAAATATGTTCACCAGTCATAACTTGCAATTGGTTTTCAAATGTTTGACGTATTTTCTGTTGCAAGCATAGAATTTCCTTAGTTAAATTATTATGATTTAGAAGATGTTTTTTCACTGAGTCCCAAGGAAACTCAGTTGCATTGTAAAGCACAGGAGTAATACAATAAGATGTTTGATTCTAATTACATTTCATTTTCATTTGTAATTTCATAGCTTGAATCTGATCTCCTAACAAAATAACAGTTTGTTTTATATCTGTTATTTCATCATGTATTTTTTAATCTATTTGTCTTTGAGTTCCCCATAACTCTTTTGAATTTTGTTGCTATGTTTGCACGAAGTCAGCAGTTTGAACTCCTTGATGAAGGGCTATACCTGCAGTAGCCGCTGTTGCTGTTACAGCTATAATACCCATAATTACAGCCATTAGTATTCTAACAAACCTTCTTGCCCTTTTCAACAATCTTTTGGAGATAGAAATCAATATCCCCATAACTGGGTTTCTTGCTATTCTCAATTCATCTGTACCGGCAGCCACACTCTAATTCTTGCTCTTAAGATGTAAAGACTAAAGGTATTTGGGAAACTAATAGAATTGTTAATACAAGTATGTAAAGAGCATTTGTTTAGACATTTTATTGCCTCATTACTATTGTTCCAAACAATATTATTTAATAACAGAAAATAAAGAAGACATACACAAGCCATAACCAATTTAGTATTATTACGAGTCAGGGTAAAAGTATAATTAGTACTCATGTTAGAAATGTGGCCCCACCAAGAACTAACAGTGCAGAAGGCCGAGGCTAATTTCCACAGATGCAGCTGAGGGGGATGACCCACCCTGAAAGGATTAGGCGGTGTAAAGCCTCCCTCATGTCAGATAATAGAATTATTTGCATGTGTACTTATGTTTTGGTTCTCCTTATGCCATTTTAAGTTGAATAGCTGGCCCTTTCCATGAGCAGAGGCTACAGGGCTTCAATCATTGACGATTCCATAGGAATGATTAATTAATACTCGTGGTTTTGAGCCATGACACACAGTCCATGGAAATACAGGACTGTTAGCATACACATAAGGAATCTGGCACATGGGAATTCCCACAAGAATTGGAATTTTATTCTGAGAAATACTGCCTCTAAAATCCTTGCGCTGCAAGTGTATATTTGGAATG
This sequence comes from Cabassous unicinctus, assembly GCA_029593785.1. Taxonomy (NCBI): domain Eukaryota; kingdom Metazoa; phylum Chordata; class Mammalia; order Cingulata; family Chlamyphoridae; genus Cabassous; species Cabassous unicinctus. The sequence continues at coordinate 7,871 of JAQZBX010090233.1, forward strand.
GTGATTATAGGTATCATTTTTTCCAATACTTAACCATAATTGATAATGCATTTTCAAACAAAAGATCTTCCTCTCCAAAACATATGGGCATGCCTTCCACTCCTGTAGAGTAATTATTAATTCTTTTTTTTTTAGGCATTTAGAGGAAGGTGAGAATTAGTGGGCTTAGGAAAATGAAAAGACTAATTAATATAAACAGGGCAGGATTTGTTCCTTTAAGTTAACAATTTTAAAAGAGGTGAATTAGCAATATAAGATCAATATGTATAATTATGTGAAGGTGTACTACTTACTGCTGTGGTTGTTAAGGTAAGCATAGCAAAGAATAACTGTGTTAGAGTGACATTTTGCCTTTTAGAAGTTACTATTTTTTTTGTTTTTTGTGTTAGCTTTTTTGGCTTGTTTATGTTTATGTTTTAAACATTTGGACAGGACTTAAAGCTGTTTTTTTTTTATCTATAATGATAAGAGCAAAACTTTGACCTTATATTTTACTTAACTTTTGCCTTTTTTCAATGATTATTATTTTTATTTTTCTATTAAACTAGTTGTTTAATATACTGATATATTTGGCTTATTGTTGGCTAGACTATTGGATAGATATAAAATAAATGTTAATATATATTTAGTTTAATAAGCTTATATTGACAATTAGGGTGAGAAATATAAATAACATAACTAATTGAAAGATTAAGTTAATATTGAATAAGGTTATAGAATGACATAAATAGAGCAGTTTCATATATATATTTCCTAATATTTAGCTTATAGTTGGGAAGTGTTGAATTGTTGAAGTAGCAACTGACACTAAAGTTTTGGTTGACTGTGTTTAGGATTAACAAATTTGGTACTATAGATGCCAGCTTGGGAGTATTTTGCTAATTTCCGAGGAAGGGGCCAGCCTCCTTAGGAAGGAACACAACACTTTTTGGGCTGTACATTTTAAGGTTTATGCATTAGTTTTTGGGAGAGTGGCTAGCTTCTTTAGGGAGGAATACAATGCCAGTTGAAATGTACTTTATTTTTTTTAATTTGTTACAAAACATTTTTGATGTGCTTACTATTTTAATTTTTAATATGCTTTTTGAAATATGAAAAGTGTTAACTAATAAGGCATTGGTTTATTGATTGACAAAGTTTTTTGTATGATACTTTATTTTTAGGCTTAAACAATACTTACTAAACTTGTTTTTTAATACATTTGGTTTTAGGACTGTTGAAACTTAAAACAAGAGATTTACATATACATTTAATAAAAGACATTTACATGTAAAATATAAGTTATTAAATTACTTAAGTATGGAATGTATTGTACTAAAGATTTGATTAGTATTTAAGTATATTATATGTTGTTTATAACTATAGTAGATTATATAACAACAGGCATTTAATGAATAAACTTTTATTTTTTAAGTGTTTAAGATTTTTAGTAGCAATGACTTTAATTTTTTTACTTTGTATAGTTTGAGGCATAGGTAAAAACAAATCATTATTTCCTATTTGGGCTGTGGGGTAATACATTAACTTGTAATTTTAATACTTGCATTGATTTTGTTGTTAATATTATAATTAGAATTGGGGCTGTTGTTTACAATGTTGAATATAAACTTGATTTATTGTTGGCTGCTTTACAGAAAGGGGAATATGGGCTGGCTTGACCCGTTTAAGAAAAAACCAAAGAAAGCTTTAGGAAGTTTTAAAACAAAGTGATATAGATATAACTGAATGTTAACCCCTTGTAACAAACCAGCAATATTTGAGACCACTGCATTTTGCAGGGGTGTTATTTTATTTTATTATAATTTACTGTTATGCACTATTTCGGCAGCCTTTAATGGCTGTTTTGTTTTTTTTTTGTAATAACAATTTTAAAAGACTAAGTTATTTGTGAAAGTTTGAAATAAAAGTTACTATTCAGAATTTGACTTTGAGAAGGCAGGTTTGAACATTGTGTTTCTATTAAAAGTGATAAGACCTGTTTCTCTATGGAAACGATAAGGTTAAAGTACAAGAAGCTATTTTGATAAAACAGACTTTTTTTATTGCATATTAATTATTTAGGAGAAAAACTTTGTAAACTTTTACTAAAACAAACTACTGACTTGAGAAACTTTGAGAAAGAATAAAACTTTAACTTTATATTATTATATTGTTTGACATTAAAACCTTTAAATTTTTAAAGATAGACTGCTTAAATTTATTTAGCTTTGACCACAAAAATTTCTTTTCCACACACCTTTTGCACTTTCTGTATTTCTTCAGCTTTTGTTCTGTATTTTACTCTTTCTTAATAGCTAATCATTTAATTTTAGGACAAAATTATTGTCTTTTTCCTTAAGAATAAAAACACATTTTATATACCTTCCATACTTAAGTTATTATAATTATTTTGGAAACTGTTTCCAAGCAAACTTCTGACAACGTACAATTACCATCAACATTAAACAAACTTGTTAGAGTGATAATTTAAATTGGTTGAATGCAAATATAACTTTTTTTTATTTTAAATACTTAGCAGCATGTAACACTAGAAACAGCCCTTTAGAGGCAAGTTGGCAGGGGAGGCTGGCTGCTGACAGGTTTTTCTGTTATGAAGTTACTTTTATTATTATTATTAAGTTGGTTTTTTGTTTAATAATGACTTTTTGGAATTAGCCATTTAAATATTTTCATTTAAACAGTGCTTCCTTAAACTCTCCATAACTATTCTTAACCACATAGACTATAGTGATTTTATCTCAAGACAAATTTTACCTTTACAGAACACATTCTCTTAAACAAATTTACCAAATTTTAGTAGAGCTCTTGTAAGAATTTTCATTTATCAATTTAATATTACCATCCGGGGGTATTAAAATATACTCTGACACTGAACAAACAGACAAACACAAAACGAGTTATGACACACCAACAGAAACATAAAGCTTACTAATTTGACGCATAATTTTCACTTTTTTGGTATGGCTGTGTTTAAGCTCGCCATTATTTCACATCTTTGATTTTACTGTTTTTAGAATTTTTTCTGGAATCTGTGTTGCCTATAATATATAAGCTTGCTCTCTGAAACACTTTTGTTCATAATCAGCAACCAGCTAAGACAACTTGAACAGCAGAAATACAGTCAAGCTCTAATTTAGCAGTTTACAAAGATATTTAACATATATATTTTGGATTATTACTTTTTAGGGGTACACTTAGGCTTAAAGTTCAGATTTTTGGGATAGGCCCTTTAATTCCTGTTCTTATTTTTGGTATGTTTAGTGAAGGTGTAATAAACTTAGTTTCAGCTGAGGGAGGATCGACAGCTGTACTGCTTTTGGTAAATGCTTTAAGTTCTGTTAAAGACTGGAGCGAGCTGCTCCGTTGCTGACTAGGTAGATTTGAGCTAGGTTGGGATGTGCTAATATTGTTTGCCTGAGGGCCCCGAGCAAGGCCCATTAGGAAGTTTCCTGATTTATTAATGAGATTGCCATTTTTATGATATTTGGAATGGCATTCATTGGCCCAGTGTAACCCTTTCTGGCATTTTGGACACACATGAGTTGGTATAGATTTCTTATTGCTGCTAGATGGAGCTCTCACACCAGTTCTGGCTCGGCAATCTTTTTTCATAAGACCTGGTTTTCCACATTTAAAGCAACTTAAATTATCAATTATAGGACTATGCTCCATTAAAGCAGCTGTATAAAAGGTTATGTTATATGTATTAGACCCAAGGTCTTGGCATGCCTTTATATAATCCTGTACAGTACCTCCATTTGCCTTTACTGGATGTAAAGCCTTTTTACACTCACTGTTAGCATTAGCAAAAGCCAACATCTGAATAAGCATTTCTTTAAGATCAGATTGAGTTACTGTCTTGTTGACCACATTTGCCAGCCTCGCTACAAATTCAGCATAGGGTTCAGTATTTCCTTGAACAATTTTTAAAAATGATTGTACATCCTGTCCAGGGGTGGAGATTTGTTGCCAGGTGACTAGGCAGCACAATTGAACTTGTACAATGGCAATATTATCATATTGAGCTTGGTGAGGAACCCCAGCCCATTGACCTATTTCTAATATTTGTTCAGTGGTAATAGGCACTGGTTCAAAAGACAATAAATTATCTTTTGGAGCAGATGGCTTAATGACTGCTGGAAAAGTTTCATAAACTCCTTTTTCTTTCTTTTCTTTTTATTAAACATGAGTTTATCTGTCTTTGCCCGTTCATTATTTTTTTTCATATATATTTTCATTAAAATCATCATTAGCTTGTTTTGCTACAGTTTTAACAATAGCAGTATCCATTTTAATATCTTCAGTTTCATTTGACTGTAATGGTTCAATAGCAACAGAAATAAGGCTACACAAAGACTATACTTGAAGAGGAACTGTTTCCCCTTTTTGATGAGCTTGCCGCAATGATTTTATTATTAGTTTTCATTGTTTCAAATTTAACACATTCTGCCCTTGTGGCTAAAATTAATAACAATGTTTTTGTACAAGAGAAAAGAGTTCTAGCAACTCGTGGGTCATCACAGACACACCTGTATTCTTCAACAGGGTCTTTAAAACCTCAGAATATTCCTCAAATTGAGTCGACTGATTTCCCATTACTCTATCAAGATTATTTGACTCACCACACAAGATTCAAGGACTGTCCGACCCAGCAACAACAGTCCT
>JAQZBX010090234.1:0-12539 GCA_029593785.1 Cabassous unicinctus
TACAATTTACAATATGCATTTTAACTATTCTTAATACACCTCAAATAACACTATCCAAATAACACTACAACTTGCAGACCTTTTAATGAAATATTTCCAATTCTTTCTTCCAGTCCCTTATAATCTAATAGTCACTCATTTACTTATCCATAGTCTATGGTCATGGTATATTATACTAGTAGGGCTTAAACAGTTATATTTTAGATCAATTAAAATAAGAAAATTAAAGTATTTTATTTTACCTTCACTTACTTATTTCTTCTCTTATGTTCTTCCTTTTTGTGGAGATGAATGTTTCTGATTTTATACTTTCCCTTCTCCCTGAAGAATTTCTTTTAACAGTTCCATATAGACAGTTCTGCTAGCAATCAAGTCTGCATTTAATGTTTTGCTGAAAGAGTCCTTTTTTCCCTCTTTCATTTTGAATGTTAATTTCACAAAATATAGAATTTTTGGTAAGTTTTTTATAAGATTATTTTCATTTTAAATATTTCAATCCATTGTCTTTTTGACTGCATGATTTCTGGTGAGTTGTGTCATATATTTCTTATCTTATTTCTTCTATAAGTTTTTTTTGTTTGTTTGTTTTAGTACTTGTTTCTTTAATTTTTTCTACAGTTTTCCTATGAAACATCTCAGTATTTCATTAAAGCCACTTGATAGCCTCTGGGAATTCACTCAATATTCAGTTATCACCCTATAATACACCAGCGACTTCATGTAGAATGACATAACAATGCTGATGGTGACATATTCAAGATGTTGAGCTAATGATATGCAGTTCATGAGGGAGAGCACATATGTGTAAACAGTCCACATTTATGCAAATTCTGGAGAGGGACATAGAATTGGACAGTGTATAGAAAGGTCCTGTGATGCCCACATCCTGGCACACCCTCATATACCCCCACTCACTCACACACCACCCATGTGAATGTAGGCAGGACCTGTGAATCCCTTGTAACCTATGAATATGGCAAAGGTGAAGGGAGGTCACTCCCATGATAATGTTATATGCTATAACACCCAATCTTGTTAGCAGCCTTAGTCTTTTATATCATCCCACATCACTGAATTCGAAGAGGGAAAATCAATTTATCTTACATTTTTCAGGACATTAATTCTGCCAGCAATGAAGCTTCCCGAATCAAATCTCAGATCAGAATGTAGTCCGGATTAGAGTTTGATGAAGCCTTGTGAAAACTGATCAGAGAATCTAGCTAATCCCTTCCTAGACTTTTGATCAACAGAAACTGAGATAAATGGGTAGTGCATTAAGGTTCTGATTTTCTTGGAAATTGTATTCAGTAAATTGCACAGACACGCACACATATATTGTGGAAAATTACAATATAAATGTGCTTCAAAATATATTCTTTATACCATGGCACTAATTTGAACAATTTCTTCATATCAGGCAATTCCCAGTTGTGTGCCACATACTGACCCATCAAGACCTTATTGCACAGTCTTAGTTGGGGAAGATTTAAAGTGATTTCATATTGAACCTGATCCAATAAGCCATGGGAACCAAGATAGGCAGCATCCAACTGAGAGCTGCAGCATTGAGGACATGAACTAGTGCCTGCAGGATGACCACCAGGAGCTGCCTGGGCTCACTGTTTACTCTAAAAAAAGCAGGAAGAGGCATAAGGCTGGCACCAGGGGAGCATCAAGGATGGCTTCCACCATGGCCATGTCCAAACCTGGCAAGTCTCTGTGGTTGGAGATAAAGCTACTTGAATTTGGCCACAAGCTCCATCTCAGCACCAGGCTTGAGGGTGTACTTTGGCTGCTAAATTCATGTCAGAGGCCCCTTCTTGTCCCCATCAGGTCCTCACCAAGACACTCACAAGAGATCTCTGGCCTGCTCTTGGAAGTTCTTACAGTTGTAGAAGGAGACCCTATTCAGAGAAGATCATCAGATTATACCATCTAAGTTGAAAGTTTGGAGAACTTGAAGTGGAAACTTCAGGAAGACAGAAAGTAGGACTGGAGGGAGAGCAAGATCCATTTTCAGTGAGATGTACAGCTTGTTTGGTGGGAAGCTGGTTGCTGCCACAACTCCAAGACTTTCACTTAGCCCCTCCTTGATAAAACATTAAGCTCCCTTGAATGGCTGATCCTCCAAAAACAGACCTGCCCTGGGTGTTGAGTGGCTGTGCACAGGCTCAGACCCAGCTGGATATCCATCATAGATTCTGGTTGCTTTCTATGTGATGGAAAAGGAATGACTGTGATTCCCCATTCATGGGGCAGCTGTCTTTGGCCCTGAAACATAGATGAAGAGAGCCTCACTACTCGTTCTCTTCAAGCAGCAGATGGGAGAGAGAATGTGGGTTGTCATCTGGGTGACATGGGTATGAAGAAAGAAAGGTGGATGATATTTACAGTGCTTCAGGAGAATGTGGGAAACTACTGAACACCTTCTAGTACTGAAATGGTATTCCTTGCACTCAACATCAAAGGAATTTTCATAGACTTGCCACAGAGAGTTCTGGATGCAGAGACTGAAAGGCCAGGAGAGCCTCAGATGCAGGGAGGGAGATGAGGTGCCCTATGGGGAAAGAACTTGCAAGTGAGACCACCCTCTGGTTCTGAAAACTAGTCAAGTCCCTGCAGCTGGTGTGCAACGTCAATAGTCAGAGCTTGCCAATTCCTGATATAAAGCTTCAAATCTGTCCAAAATTCATTGAAATAAATGGTTGTGGAAGAACACTTTATTTCTGTAGGTAATGTATCCATTAATAAACCTGGAATGAAGCAAACCCAAATCTGGTCTTTTGGGTGCTGCAAGGGCCCCGCTCACTCCCATGTTATGTGGCATGTGCTTGGTGGATGTGATCCTCCAGGATCTTGACCTGCCCTGGGAACCCAGAGGGAATTCACTGTGGACCCAGCAGCATGTCCATCCAGCCAAGAGCTGCTTTGTCTGTGGGGCAAACAGCACATGGATGATGCCACCAGTCAAGATATTCTGGGCCCTCATCTGAGCCCTGATCCAGATGTCCAGAGCCTCAATTTCCTGCCTTATGCATCCAGCAGGTGGGAGGGTGAGTAAGCACCATCTGCCAACTGTACAATGTGGTGACACTAACTTAGAAGGCTGGACAAAATCTCTTCATCTCCCATGGGCCCTGACCTGTGATACTCTGAGGAGAGGGGATAGTCAGGCTCTGGTACTCAGGATCATAAGTCATCAGGGGCTTTTCCCAGGACTCTGTCCTCAATAAGATGCTAGTAAGTTTTACCTCCCTTTAAAGAATATATCCACCATATGCAGTTCTTTATGAAGATGTTGGAGAGAAAGCACTGCACTGTGTCTAGGACTGAAATGCTTTTCCATGACATCAATATCTGAGGAATTCTCAATGACTTTTTCCATAGGGAGCTCTGGATACAGAGACAGCAGGACCAGGACAGCCTCAGATGCAGGGAGGGAGCTGATGTGTCCTGTGCGGTGTGAGGAGTAGCTGGTGCAGTGTGTGGGGGGGCTTGGTACAGCCTAGGGGTCTCTGCAACTTTCCTGTGCAGCCTCTGGATGATTGTTCATTAACTACTGGGCCTATCAGGCTCCCAGGAAGGGGCTGCAGTGGGTCTCATCTATTAATAGTAGTGGTGATAACACATAATATGCAGAATCTGTGAATGGCAGGTTCACCATCTCCAGGGATAACTCCAAAAACCAGCTCCCACTGAAAATGGAAAGCCTGAGAGCTGGGGACAAAGCCATTTATTACTGTGCCAGAGACACAGTTAGGGGAAGGAAATGTGAGTCCAGCTAAAAACCTCCCCATGCAGGGAAAGGGCTGAGCTGCTGGGGACACTCAGGATCCATGTAGGCCAGGGCTGAGACCCAGGGGCAGGTGCAGAAGGAAGGCAATGCTGGCTTCCTGTCAGGATATGGGGCTTCTTTTACTTCTTATAGCTTCCCCAGTTATCCTCTCTAGATTTACAACCCTGTGCCTACCCCTGAAATCTGAGTTAGGAAAATTTCATTGAAATAGGAGGAAACTTTTTTGCATGCACAAAAAGATGTCCCATATGGAGACAGAAATGGCTTTCCCTGTTGCGAGCAGAATCTAATTTCTAAGGAATCTAGGGGAATGTTGGTGAGTCTTTTAAAATCTAACACAACAAAGAAATCACAGAGGGTACCTCATAAGAGAGCTTTCTTTGGTATCCATGTTAGAACCAACCCTGGGCTATGCCAGAGTCAGTATCATATAAATCCTAATGGATTCCACATCTTATGCCATCCTCACACAAAAGTGTGCACACCAAACTCAGCAGTGAACTTTTTATTTCTCTCCTAACCATTTCTTTCTCCTAGTTCAGCAAGGCCATCAAATTCTCCTCATGCCAAATTTGCCAGCCAAAGAAATCCCTTATCTTCTGGGAAGGGCCCCACCTTAGTGCAGTCACAAGCTCCATCCTTGGCAGGGATTTGCTCCTGGTCACCTGTCTTGGGCACTAACAAGATGATTTCATATGACAGCACTTGGGCCTTTGTTCCATTATTTCCCTGCAGGTGGAGGAATGGGATGTACATTCCAAGGGCCATCACACAAAACACTGCTTTTTATACAATAAAACACACTTTTGTTTGATTCTCTTTGACTACATATAGGAGAAAATGTGGTTTTAAATCAGCTGTAATTATCCACTTTCCCCCACTTGCTTTATTCCTTAATGCTTTGCTGTGTCCTGTTGCTTAGAGTGTCTTTCTCCTTAGGAAATGTTCAATGTAAAGTAGGAACATGTTTTCCCATTTTTACAGATTTCTCTCCATGAGCACAGTTATTGAATAGAGTAGTTCAGCCCTTTGCCTCACAATATCCCTCAGTTCACCCAGGGGCAGTGCAGAGAATCCCAGGAGTGCTGAGTATGGGGAACAGGCTGAACCAGGCTCTCTGCTCACCTAACACCAAGCCAGGAAACCCAAATGGAGATTTATAGAGTCAGGGAGCTTTCACTTTGGAGAGAACTTAAGCAGCTCTGCTGGCAGTGAGTGCTGCTTAGCTCCTTTAAATTGTGGTGTTCAGATTGGGGAAGCCTGTTAAGGTAGGGTGGGTTTGGGGAAATATACCAAATGTAAGATATAGGCTATGATAGTAGCAATATTTTTTACTATCTTCTTTCATAGTTTATAAAAGTATTTTACAACAGTGCAAGGTGGTGGTGGTGGGGAGATGTATAGGCCCCTTGTATGATAATAGGCATGTTTTTTTTAAAATACACAACTTTTTTTATCATGGTTTTTTTTTTCACAACTTTTACCATACACTTATTGTTTGTGTAAGTCCATGTATGACTGATATAGTTTAATAATATTTTTAATAATCATAATGCTATCAATTTTATTACCTTTTGCTAAAGCTTTGTGGATATCCACATGAACAGTGTTTACATAAGTTGTTGAGAATTTCTGGATTCATGCTCTATTTAACTAATTGAGCTATGAAGCATTCCTGAGTCTTCTATCCCTGAGCATGGCTACCACTTCAGCACAAGGGTGATAAAATCCAAGCTCCTGGAGAATGAGGACAGATAGGGGCTGTGTGATGGTGAGGAGGGGCTACTGAGAGCATCTAGTGTTTTCTCTCTTAAGAGCAGCCCACATCAACTTTCTCACTCTGAGAGCAATTTATATTCATGACATTGATATAAGTCCAGGCAAGGACTGAGACAATCTGCTTCTGACCCTGCTCTTATAGAATTAGCCCTGGGATCCCCAAGCCCATGCTCTTTCCTTCCTGGTCTGGCAATTCACTCCTGGCCTCCTCTACCCACTGCCACCACCCACTCCATGGCAGCACCTTCTACTTTGGCTCCAGGGAGACACTACTCTCTTGATGACATCATACCCCCAGCCTGCAGGTCAGTTTTACAGAACCTCTCAGTCCCCTCCTGCCATTCCATGTGTCACCACCTTGGGGTCCACACTTGGCCATTTCTCGTTTCTGCCATTAATTCCAATAGGCCCATTGCCTCTAGATGGAGCCTGTTTTATAATTTATATTTATGAGACTATCTGTTCTCTCAACCTCACCCCTCATGTAGCCGTTTGGCAATTTGATGTAATTATGAATTCCAAAAATATAATTGGCCATGCCTGTAAACTGATCTGTTAATCTGAGCATGATTAGTTATGATTAGGGCATTGGCTGGGCCATGTCAGTAGGGATTTGAGCCCCATCCCTTGGTGGGTGGGGAAATCGAATATAAAAGCAAGGCAAAGGACATAGGGAGAAGTTTTTGAGTTGCAGCTTATATGTTGGAGTTTTGATGTTGGAGAGAAGGCCCCAGGAGAAAGAAGAGAATCGCTCACCTGACAGTCTACAGCTGACCTTGTGGAGGAACCAGAGGAGCTAAGCCCAGAGAGAAATGCAGACCCGGGAAGAGAGGAACCCAAGAAGCCTGAACCCTGGCAAACATCAGCAGCTGCCTTGCTCCAACACTTGGCAATGGACTTTGGTGAGAGAAGAAATTACTCTTTATGGCCTGGTAACTGTGAGATCCCTGTAGGGTGGGTGCTGACCTGCAGGGGGCACTCAAGATCCACTAATCAGAGGGCCAGGACCCAGAGCAGATGCTGTGGGTACCTGGGAAGGGCTTCCTCTTAGAATAAGAGTACTGCTTTTTCAAAACATAGTCTAAAATAAGAGTTTAACCATGACTTTGATGGATCTAATAAAGTTCTACTCCTTTGGAAGTTTTTCCCTAACTGAAGAAGGCAGTGAGAGGCAACCAAAAAAAGGGAGGTTTCTAAGACTTCCTGATGCCTTAGGAGTAAGGCACTGGAGGAAAGTGATGGTTTAATAATTCAGTGGGCCAGTGTTTGGGAAGACACACTGATCACGTGCTATTTGCTGCATTTCTCTTGACAGGCCATGCTTCATTTTTCATGACATTAATAATGTCATTTCATTTTCTTCTAACATCTGCACTCAACTTTCTATTAGTTCATGTTCCAAACTTAGTTCATACTCTTTACATTTTACAGTGAAAAAAAAGTCAGCCTTCAGATGGCACTTTCCCATCTTCTCAGCAAGAATTCCAACAGCATCTCTTACTTCTCTCTCTGGCTGTGGTGCTACTTCATCCAGCATTTTCATCACTGCTAATCTACAAAAGAATCTCATTAAAATGTTATTCTAGCAATGGTAGAACTTTTATCATTGATATAAAGGCAGTGGCCACCAGAGGATTCAGGGTAGGGAGAGTAAAGAATAGGTATAATATGGGGACATTTTTGGAACTTTGGAGTTTTCCCACATGACATTGCAATGATGGATACAAGCTATTGTATATTTTGTCATAACCTACAAAACTGTGTGGGACAGAGTGTAAATTATAATGTAAACTATAGTCCACAGTTAATAGCAATGCTTCAGTATGTGTTCAATTGTAACAAATGTACCACACTAATGAAGGATGTTGTTAATGTGGGAAAGTGTGGTAGGGGGAGGGAATGGGGCATATAGGAATACCTATATTTTTATGTAATATTTATGTTATCTAAAGCTTCTTTAAAAATAAAAATATTTAATTAAAACTATATACCTCTTTATCCTTTCTATTAAAAAATAGTAATTTCAATTGGCTCTTCTAAAAAAATGTGTGACAAAAAATCAAGTGATGGTATCTGACCACAGCATTGCTTAATAATGTCCACAAGTGACAAAAGCTAATTTCTATCTGGTGGCCTAATATTTATTTATTTATTTATTTATTTATTTATTTGGGTTGAGCAGTCTCTAGCAACACATACTCACCCACAGAAACATATGCCCACCACTTGGAGTTTTTCTCTGTTAGCAAGAATTTATATCACTTTCCCTCTGAGTTCATCAACTCCTAAAACCCAGGACACCCAATTTAGGAACTATGTAATCCTATGTGACCACCTGGTGAGGAATGGGCACACCTGGTTCTGGATTTTGGATGCCATCCTTTCCCCTCCCCTTTCCCACAGCAGGTCAGCCCACATTTCCAGTTTTTAATGAGCAGGCCCTGATTCATCCTGTTAGTCTTTCTCATCCTAGTTCTGTTGACATTTCTGTTGCCTACATTCCAGAATGGAGGATATTTTTATTGTAATTCACTTGACAATATTGAATAGAGAGGTTTCCATATGCTACATTCAAGGCTGTGCTCCTGAGACTCTTTACATAACAGAAAAGGGACCCTTAGAAACAACAGGATTAAATTGGCAAATGTAGAGTTTGGGTCCCTGAGGCAGAGGGTGTTGTCCTACCACAGTCACACAGGAGGGACATGTCAAGGACAGGGCCAGAGCAGGCACCCTGGTACCATTGTGGTGGTCAGAGGTGAGGGCTCACATAGTTCTCTACATTCTCACCCCTGGAGTGATGATAACACTAATAACAGTGAAGATAACAGGAAACATCTTTGAGTTCCTACTATAAAATTCACAAATAACATTTCTGCTGTCATCCCCAATTTGTGCCCTATCAGACTGAAGCCCATAGGGGTGAAGTCACATCCTGAGGGTCACAGGCAGGTGGGGAGGTAGCTTTGCTGGGCTCTCAACACCACTGAATTCTAGGCTCTCAGTCAAGGTCCCAGATTCAGTGAAACAGGCCTCAGGAGGTAAGCAGTTAGGGGATTTTTCAATGGACCTGATAATAGTGCAGGGAGATACCGTTTAGCCATTGGACCTCATCCCTTCTGCAAACCATTCACTGTGCTGTGATATTGATAAGGATCTACATGTTATTTCCCCCATAAAGGGAAACCATTGTCCCTGAATTCAAAATTCAATGGCATTGTCAAGAAAGCAGGAATTGGGCTTTCCTGGGATCCCTGAATAATAGATTATTGGATGGATTTTTAGGCCTGCTTGAACAAAGTATCACAAATTGATGGCTTAATGCAATAGAAATATATTATATTACCATTCTGCAGGCTAAAATTCTGATGCCTGTAATGGAGAACCCTTCCCCTCCTCCTCCTTGCGTCTGGTATTTGCTTTAAATATTGGCCTTTCAAATTCTAAAACAATTATCACATGGTGGCCTTTTTAAGTCTGTCTGTCTGTCTCCATTCTTTCCTTCTTAAAAGGACACAAATCATTTTGGATTAGGGCCCTATCTAATCCAGTTTGACTTTATCTTAACAACATCTTCAAAGAACCTATTTCCAAATAAGGTCACATTCACACGACTAGCATTAGAACTTGACCATGTGTTTTTGGGAGACAAAATTCAACCAAGAACACTGATCCAACATATTGGTGTGTTGATGACACTCCACTGACTGTCTCTATTTGTAAATCAGAAGAGGGTTTGTGTTCCTTAAAGTTTTACCTAAGGAGAGATTCCTGAGGTGCAGGGTGTCCCTGCTGCCTCAGCTAAGTTCAGAGAATAAGCAGGTTTAGTAAACTGCTAGGAGTGATAAGAATTAACTGCATGTGAGATTGTCTTCAGCAATTTCAATTCAACAATAATTACTAAGGATACATTTTTTAAAAGTCCTATTCTAAGAAGAAATATTCATTCACATTATGTAATTTGAATAAAGTCATTCTGAATTGTGACATATTGGATTGGACACAGTTTGTCTGACTTCAATGTGTTAGATATATTTAGCTGCTGCTTCAAACTTTAGAATATCCAATAAATTCAGCTAACAGAGCAGATAATGGATCAACAGATTTATTGAGTAGATTACAGACCATGTATTTGTTTGGGTATCTGATAATTGTGTATCTCCATTAGAGTAGAGACTCACTGACAAAATTTCCAGAGACATCCTTTTTCCTTGGCTTCATCCACCTCCCTTACCAGCTTTTCATGGCCTAAGTAAGAAATCCCTTACTTAGTGAAGTTAGACCCAGGAAGTGGATGGTGATCTACTAGGGATCTACCTGCATCCTTCTCACAGAGGAGCCCCAGAGACAGGGAACTCCCCTGGCTCCTTTGGCCTTTACATACAAAAGTTCCTCCCACATGCAAATCATCACTTTGGTCAAGTGAAGAAAGCGCAGCACACATGGACTTAAATTCAGGAACATCCTCAACTCAGAAAACATTGTCTGCAAATCATGGGCCTCAGACAAAGGAACATGAAACCCTTCTGGTTCTTCCTTTTTCTGTTGGCAACTCCCAGAGGTGAGTGTCTCAGCATTCAGGCCTGAAGGTAAAGGGGATGCTGCCTCTGAGCACAGGACCCACTTTTCTCCTTGTCCTCAGGTGTCCTGTCCCAGGTGCAGCTGCAGGAGTCAGGCCCAGGATTGTTGAAGCCCTCCCAGACCCTGTCCCTCACCTGCTCTGTCTCTGGAGTCTCCATCGCAACTAATCCTTACTGCTGGGATTGGATCCGACAGACCCCAGGGAAGGGGCTGCAGTGGTTATCTTACATATGCTATGATGGTAGAACTAGCTACAATCCATCCCTCAAGAGCCAACTCTCCACCTCAAGAGACACATCCAAGAACCAGTTCTCTATGCAGCTGAGCTCTGTGACTGCTGAGGACACAGCTGTGTATTATTGTGCAAGACACACAGTGAGGGGAAATCAAAGTGAGCCCATACACAAACCTCCCCATGCAGGAGGAGGCTGAGCTTCAGGGGGTGCTCTGGGCCCACTCACAGCAGAGACTCAGTTTCTAGGAAGATTTGTGGAAACCACAGATTCCTGTAATAATATACAGCTTTCCCTTCTTGCTTAAAGCATTGAAACCCTAGGGGTTCTGCACTACATCTGTTCTAAGTAAGGCCATTATGTTTCCAAGTTTCAAACAGAGAAAAAACATTTGCATTGCTATTCTATATTATATGATATTTTATTCAAAAACTTATAAAGTAGTTTTCTTCATTTTGTTCTTCTGGTTTAGACTGGAAGTATGAAAAAACCTTCATTCAACAACACTGTGACACTCTGCACTTAATTCTCAGAATCTAATTGTCTGTCTTGGCTGTGCCCAGGCAATATATAATAATAATAACAACAACAATAATAATAATGTAGAATTTGCATTATTGTTTAGTCAACACTAGGACACATTATATTATGGTAGAATGATTTTATCTGAATTGAAAATTTGAGGGCCCACTTTTACCAGAATGAGTTTATAATATATATATTGGCCTTAAAATGACAGTGTTTTATTCTCTCACAGCTCCTTTTGCCAGAAGTCTGAAACCAAGGTGCTGGAAGGGCCATGCTACATATGAAATCTGCAAGGGAGAGGCCTTCCTTGCATCCTCTAGTATCTGGTGTTTGCTGTCAGCCCTTGAATATACAGCCCTCCCATCTCTGCTGCCATTATAACTGGCATTCTCCCTGGTGTCAGTCTGTGTGTCCTGATTACCTCTTCTTATAAGGATGCCAGTCATATTACGAGGGTCACCTTTAATCCAGTGTGGCTTCATCTTAACTAATGACATCTTCAAAAACCCTATTTCCAAAAAAGTTCACATTCATGTGATTTGAAAAAGTCCTTTTGAGGGACACATTTCAACCTGTATATTTATCTCCTTCCTCTCCCAGGCTATTCAGTAAAATTTGTTCCCTGGCTTAGCTCCCCACCATCATGTTGAACCCCATGACATCACTGAAAAAGAGCAAAAAGAGGAGACGAGCTGGCAATGCTTTGGGTGCATCATTCAGGAGTCTCATCTTGTTTTCTTCATCATGGACAGGGCTCATTAAGGCTGTACATGATCCCAATCCACAGTAGGCTGGCCTTTAGTTGTCAGCTCACCTGATGGAATTGGAAATACCTCCTGTATCTCACTGGATGCAGATGCCTCATGGAGTCAGAGCCTGGCCACATGTCGGGAACCCTGGAAGTTCTTCTTGAGCCATCACCTCTAGGTAAGTTGCTGGACTTTCCTGAGAAATTAAGAAAAAGGAAATGTGGGACATGGCATATCTGAACCTTGTTATTTTGCTGATAGACTGACCTTTGCCTCAGGAGGAGCTCAGGCTCTCTTGGTTCACTTGTGAACTCTGGGATAGTCTCTGAACTGTCTCTTCCTTAAGTTTGTATACACCCAATGATCTGGCAGAGTTTCCCTCGAATGCCTGGAGCTAGCAAATCAAACCAACATAAAAAAGAAAGAGCAAAATACCTTTCCAGTCTTTGCAAATTGTTTCTACATTTCATGAGTTAGTTTTGAAATATTTTAAATTTTTACTTTTTACCTTTATTTTTAGAGAAATTTTAAGTTGAAATTTACAGAAAAATTACACCAAAAGTGTAGGGAATTCTCATATAATCCCCACTCACCCACACACATAGTTACACCTATTAAATTAGTATGGTACATTTGTTACAGTTGATGACCCAATATTGAAGCATTGCTACTAACCACAGTCTATAGTTTACATTATGGTATATACTTTGTGCTGTACAGATCCATAGGACTTGAAAATGAGTAATGTCAGTTGCCCCTCATTGCAATTATAAAGAAGGATCTCACCATGAAATAAGCCAGAGACAAAGGGACAAATATTGCATGATCTCATGATATGAACTAAGCAGTGACAAACTCATGGAGGTACAGGTT
>JAQZBX010090235.1:0-12535 GCA_029593785.1 Cabassous unicinctus
CCTCCCATATGGTAAACGGGGGCTCTATCCACTGAGCCACACCCGCTTCCCTCTAAATTCTTTTTTGTCATTTCAACCATGTACACAGCATCTTCATCAAAGTAGATTCCACCTCAAGAAACCACTTTTGGGAAGCAGATGTGGCTCAAGCGACTGAGCTCCCACCTACCACATGGGAGGTCCCAGGTTCAGTTCCCGGGTCCTCCCAAAGAAGACAGGCAAGATAACAAGTTGACGCAACCGGCTGGCACAGTGAGCTGACGCAACAAGATGATGCAACAAGAGACATAAGGAGGAAAACATAATGAGAGACACAACAAAGCAGGGAGTGGAGGTGGTTCAAGTGATTAGGCACCTCCCTCCCATATTGGAGGTCCCAGATTCGGTTCCCAGTGCCTCCTAAAAGGAAAGCGAGCACACAACAGACACAGCAAGTGCAAATAATGAAGGGGTGGGGAGAAATTTAAAAAAATAAAAATAAAAACACTTTCTTTGCTTATTCATAAGAACCAACTCTTCATCTGTTCAAGTTTTATCATGAGATTGCAGTAACTCAGTCACATATTCAGGCTACACTTAAAATTCTAGCTCTCTTGCTATTTCCATAACATCTGTAGTCACTTCCACCACTGAAGTCTTGAACCCCTCCAAGTATTCCTTGAGGTTTGAAAGCAACTTCTTCCAAATTCCTGTTAATGTTGATATTTTGACCTCCTCCCATGAATCACAAAGTTTTTAATGGCATCTGGAATGGTGAATCCTCTCCTGAAGGTTTTCAGTTTACTTTGCATAGATCCATCAACAGAATCAAAATCTATGACAGATATAGCCTTATGAAATGTCTTTCTTAAATAATAAGACTTGAAAGTTGAAATGACGCCTTGAATCCATAGTCTGTAGAATGGATGTTGTGCTAGCAGGCATAAAAACAATATTCATCTCATTGAACATCTCCATCAGAACTCTTGGGTGACCAAGCGCATTGTCAATGAACAAATATTTTGAAAAGAATATTTTTTCTGAACAGTAGATCTCAACAGTGGCTTAATACATTCAATCAACCATGTTGTAAACAGATATGCTGTCACCCAGGCTTTGTTGTTCCATATACAGGGCACAGGCATGGTAGATTTAGCATAATGCTCAAGAGTCCTAGGATTTTTGGAATGGTAACTGAGCACTGGCTTCAGATTAAAGTCACCAGCTGCATCAGCCCCTAACAAGAAAGTCAGCCTGTCCTTTGAAGTTTGAAAGCCAGGCACTGACTTCCTCTCTCTAGCTATGAAAGTCTCAGATGGCATTGTCTTCCAATATAAGGCCGTTGTGTCTACACTGAAAATTTGTTTAGTATTAGCCACCTTCAATTATATTAGCTAGATCTTCTGGATAACTTGCTGCAGCTTCTACTTCAGCACTTGCTGCTTCACCTTATGTTATGGAGATGGCTTCTTTCCTTAAACCTCATGAACCAACTTCCGCTAGCTTCAAACTTTTCTTCTGCACCTTCCTCACCACTCTCAGCCTTCAAAGAATTGAAGAGCATTAGGGTCTTGCTCTGCATTAGGCTTTGGCTTAGGGGAATGTTGTGGCTGGTTTGATCTTCTATCCAGACCACTAAAATTTTCTCCGTATCAGCAACAAGTCTGTTTCACTTAATCATTTGAGTGTATACTGAAGTAGCAGTTTTAATTTCCTTCAAGAACCTTTCCTTTGCATTTACAGCTTGGCTAACAGTTTGGTGCAAGAGGCCTAGCTTTTGGCCTTTCTCAGCCTTCGACATGCCTTCCTCACTAAACTTAATCATTTCTAGCTTTTGATTTAAAGTGAGAAATGGGCGACTCTTCCTTTCACTGGAACACTTAAAGGTCACCATAGGGTTGCTTTTAATATCATTGGCCTAATTTCAATATTGCTATATCTCAGGGAATAGCAAGCCCAAGGAAAGGGAGAGAGATGGGGAATGGCAGGTCAGTGTAGCAGTGAGAACACACACAACATTTATCAATTAAGTTCACCATCTTTATGGGAGTGGTTTGTGGTTCCCCAAAACAATTACAATTGTAACATCAAAGATCAATGATTATAGATGACTATAACAGATAAAATAATGAAATACTGCAACACAGAGACATGAAGTATGCACATGCTGTTGGACAAATGGCACCAATAGACTTGCTTGACAGTGTTGCCACAAACCTTCAATTTGTATAAAATGCATTATGTGTGAAGTGCAATAAAGCAAAGTACAATAAAATGGTATACCTGTAGGGGAGCAGATATAGCTCAGTGGTTGAGTGCCTGCTTCCCATATATGAGGTCCCAGGTTCAATCCCCAGTACCTCCCAAAAAAAAAAAAGGTTTACCTGTATATAAAGAAATCCTACTATTCAACTATAAAAGACAAACAATTGAATTTAAAAATCAGCAGAAGAGTTTGTGGCAGTTTGATATTATTTTATGAATCCCAAAAAGAGAAAGATTATCTTTGTAAACTAATCTATTCCTCTGGGTGTGACAGCCTTTGACTGCATTAAATTCAGTTGAGGGGCCTTTGATTAGATTACTTAATAAGACTGCTTTATGGCTTTTAATTGCACTACATCAGTGAGACATGACTCAAGTTGAGTCCCCACCTCTTTGCTCGGTCTGATATAAAAGGACTCACATGAACAGACACTGGGAAAGAAAGTCGGCATATTTGATTCTGCAATGTGAGAGAGAGGAATGCAGGAAAAAGAAACCCCCGAGAGGCTCAAAGAGCTAAGGCCTAGAAAGAGATGAGCTCTATGCCTGGTTGCTCACAGCTGAGCTCTAGAAGACAGTGGATTCTGCAGGGGAAGGCAGAGACCTCCGCAGAGATCGGCAGCCATCTTGCCTCACCATGTGGCAAAAATGCCAGGATCAACAGTAGCTGACTTTGGTGAGAAAGTATCTCTGCCGATGCCTCCATTTGGACACTTCATGGCCTTGGAACTGTAAGCTTTTACCCCCAAATAAATGCCCCTGATAAAAGCCAACAGATTTCTGGTACTTTGTATTGGCTGCCCTTTGGCAAACTAAAATAGACTTGAATAGACATTTTTCCATAGAAGATATACAAACGGCAAAAAAAACACATGAAAAGATGTTCAACATCATTTACTATTACGGAAATGCAAATCAAAACCACAATGAGATAGCATTTCACACACACTACTATTTTTTTTTAATGGAAAATTACAAGCACTGGAGAGGATGTGGAGAATAGGAACACTAATTCGTTGTCTGTGGGAATGGGAAATGGTGCAGCCACTGTGGAAGATAGTTCGGCGGTTCCTCGGAAAGCTAAGTATAAAGTGTGGAATTACTATATGACCCGACAATCCCACTTTTAGGTATATACACAAAAAAATTGAAAGCAGGGACTGGGACAGATATTTGTACACCAATGTTCATAAGGTATTTATTCACAATTGCCAAAAGATGGAAGCAACCCAAGTGTCCAGCAACTGAAGAATGGATAAACAAAATGTAGTATACCCATACAATGGCATATTATTCAGCCATAAAAAGGAATTAAGTTTTGACACATGTGACAACATGACTGAGCCTTTAAGACTTCATGCTGAGTGAAATAGGCCAACCACAAAAGGACAAATATTGTATGCTCTCACTGATATGAAATAAAAAGAATAAGCAAATTACTAGAGTCAGAAACTACAATACAGGTTTCCAAGGGCTATAGTGGGAGTAGGGAATGGAAGTAAATTGTAGAGTTTCTGTTGGGTTGATGGAAGAGTTTTGGTAATCAACGGTGGTGATGGTAGCACAATATTTTGAATGTAATTAACAGCACTGAATTATAAATTTGAATGTTAATGGGAAATTTAGGTTGAACTTCTGTCACTAGATTACAAATTCGTTTTTAAATCATGGGACTGTACAACACAGTAAACCCTATTGTAAACAATGGGCTATAATACAATATAAAAATGTTCTTTCATGAATTATAACAAACGTACCAAAGTCTTAATAATAGGGTGATTTATGGGAACTCTGCATTTTTTTGCATGATTTTCTGTAAACCCACAACTTCTCTAATAAAAAAAAAAATATTGGAGGCCAATGAAAATTAAAATTTAAAAAAAAGTTTTTTCCCATAGTTATCTTTATTTTTCCCCTTGAGGAAAAAGAAAATTAAAATTTTACCATAATTGCAACACAACTCCAAAAGATTCCCTTTCACTTCCAAAACTTCTTACCCTGGCTTAGAATGCACTACATGATCTGATGGCTGCCTAACTTTCCTATTTCCTCCTCTCGCCTAGGCTCGTGCTCCAGCCACACTGGGTTTATTTCCGCTCTACAAAAAAGCCAAGCTCATTTATACTCCTATACCTTCCATAGAAATAGGGTTTCCAGATAAAACGTAAGAAGCCCGGTTACATTTGAATATCAGAAATATAAGGAATTATTTCTCAATATAAGTATGCCCCATTATTATTCCCTGTTTTATCTGAAATTCTAATGTAACTGGGCGTCCTGGACTTTTATATGCTAAATCTGGCAACCCAATAGAGAAAAGGCCTTCCTATCTATTTACTCATTAAAAATTAACAGCCTTCCACAGTTTGTCAAAATATCTGTCTCTACTTTACTAGCTGCCTGTGTAATCTTGAGCAGGTAACTTAATCTCTCCGGACCTCACATACGTAAGAGACGGATTAGGAGACCTACCTCAGAGGAACTGTAAAATTTAGCACAGCACTCGCTAAATGGGAATTATTACGTATTGTTTGTTGTTTCCAACTACCGCAAAGGCTCGGCTGGGCGCGAACCCTCCACACCTCAGAAGAAGGCGAGCTGGGGGGCAAAGTTATGAACAAAAACTAAGCATTCCCTTCACCCTAAACCACCGGCACTCCGGGCGGAGCTCTCGGCGCACTCACGCAAGGGGAGCTTGGGCGGCTCCAATCCCGGCGACGCTCTCGCCTCATTTAGCGAAGGCGGAGCCAGCGATACAGCCTCAGCCACTTCCGGCTCGCCGCGCCTTCCCTGCTGCTTCTCGCCTACACTTTCGACAAAAACATGAAGTCTAATATTTCCCTCTGGGCCCTCTATATTCCCTTCATTTTTCACTTTTTATGACGCTGGTTGAAGATAAAAATTATGCTGAGAGAGATTAGGACAAGAGGGGCTATGGAAAAAAGAAGCTGTCGAGTGAGTCTGGCGAAAGTGCGCGGCGGGTGCGCGGAGCTCGCTCTCCTCTCCAACCGGAAGTCGCGGCGACTGAATGGGTCTCGAAGCTAGTAGCTGCGGTTCCTCTCTCTCCAGTTGACGCTCCGACGTCGCTCGGATGCCGGTCTAGTCAGCTGCAGGACCACCAGGTTCATGTGGAGGCTCCCTGGCGCCCGCGCCGTGCTTCGTAGGGTCCGGACGGTGTTGGAGCGGTGCAGCCGGGCCGAGGCGGCTACTGAGACGGCGGCGGGCGAGATGGAGCGCGCTGTAGTGCGATGCGTGCCCTCGGAGCCCAAGCTGAGCCTGTCGTTCGCGTTGGCAGACGGCAGCCACAAGAACATGCAGCGCGACCAGAGCGAGCCGCTGGGTCGGGCCCTCAGCCGGATCGCCACCAAAGCTCTCAAGGGCCACGCCAAGGCAGCTGCCGCCAAGAAGAGTAGGAAGAACCGGCCCAACGCGAGCGGTGGCTCAGCCCCGGCCTGCGAGCCGGCCCCGGCCTGCGAGCCCGTGGTGAAGCTGTACTACCGAGAGGAGGCGGTGGCTGACGATGTGCTCAACGTAGATGCCTGGCAGGACGGCGCTGTGCTGCAGATCGGCGATGTCAAGTACAAGGTGGAGCGCAACCCGCCCGCCTTCACCGAGTTGCAGTTGCCACGCTACATCATGGCCGGTTTCCCCGTGTGCCCGAAGCTAAGTGTCGAATTTGGGGATGCTGCCGACTCCCTCTTCCGCTGGTACAAGGAATCCAAGCCCGGAGCGGCCGAGCCTGAGGGCAGGGGCGCCTCGTCGTTGTCTTCCTGCTCCTCCTCCTCCTCCCCGACTTGGACCGAGACGGGTGTGGACGAGCGTGTCTATACCCCGTCTAATGGCGACATCGGGCTACGGCTGAAGCTTCACTGCACTCCAGGCAATGGTCAACGCTTCGGACCGAGCCGGGATTTGGAAAGTGTCTGTCCGGTGGAGGCTGGACCCGGCACCTGCACCTTTGACCACCGGCATCTCTACACCAAGAAGGTGACGGACGACGCTCTCATCCGCGTGGTATCCTACAACATCCTGGCCGACACCTACGCCCAGACTGATTTCTCCCGAACAGTCCTGTACCCGTACTGTGCCCCCTACGCCCTGGAACTCGACTACCGCCAGAACCTCATCCAGAAGGAACTCACGGGCTACAACGCTGACCTCATCTGCTTGCAGGAGGTGGACCGCGCAGTGTTTTCGGATAGCTTGGTTCCGGCGCTCGGGGCCTTCGGACTGGAGGGTGTGTTCCGAATCAAGCAACACGAAGGCCTGGCCACCTTCTACCGAAAGTCCAAGTTCATTCTTCTTAGCCAGCATGACATTTCTTTCCATGAAGCCCTAGACTCTGACCCGCTTCATAAAGAACTGCTGGAGAAACTAGTTTTGTACCCCTCGGCGCAGGAGAGGGTGCTCCAGAGATCTTCTGTCCTTCAGGTAAATTGGCTGTAGCCTGGAGGGTAGGGAAGTTTATTTACGTGCTTGGCATGTTTGATGAAATGTTCCCTAAATGTTATTATTTTAGCTTCCATTTAATGTCATTTAATCTTCTCAGTAATCCTGCCGTTTTTCCCATTTTGTATATGAGGAAATGTTACGTTTACTTACCCAAGTTCACGCAAGTGTGAAGTCAGGATTCTTACACAGTCATCATCACTGGGCAGAGTGTTAGCTGCCACTTAGCTTAGGGTTATCTTAATTTTTAAAAATATGTTCATTGGTATGTTTGTCCACAGTTTTTAGGTAATTGATTTTGTTCATCGTAAGAAGAGGAACTTCCATTTTTTTGAGCACCTACTGTGTTTCGTGAACCTCTGTTTAATTCATTTAATTGAATCCACAGGACAATCCCCCATGTCACTTTACCCATGACAAATCTGACTTAGTAAACTTAGGTGTCTTCCCACGTTACATTGCTGTAAATGTTAAGAGTGTGTATTCAAACGTAAGTCTGCCCAATTCCAAAAACTATTCTCACCCACGGTGAAAACACTGCCACCAACCTTAGTTGTTATCTAAAATTTTTTCTAATGTTAGCCTTATATGTTGAACTATTATTAAAACATATTATCCTGAGTCCTATTAATGTATATTCTGAAGCTCATATAATAAAAATCAGATTTCAGAATCTTTTAGTTCATCAAAAGAGAAAAATAAGGAAGAAAATGTCAGTTGATTATATAATCTTGGATAAAAAGCACTCATGAGATTGGCAGAGAATAACTGAACTCTTGACACTTTCCATTTACTTTAGGTTTCAGTTCTTCAGTCTACAAAGGACTCTTCTCAGAAGATGTGTGTTGCTAATACCCATCTCTACTGGCATCCAAAAGGTAAGTGACTTAAACATGGTGATGTAATAAAGGTCAATAAAGCTGTTTAACATAAATATATATCTTACATGTCCTTCCAGATATGTAGTTTGGAATTTTTTGTTTTTCTTTTATACTTAAAGACAACTTTTAAAAGTACTTAACATTAATGTTTTTTATATTCATAGGTGGGTACATTCGTCTCATTCAAATGGCGATAGCCTTGGCTCACATTAGGCATGTCTCATGTGACCTGTATCCTGGCATACCAGTTATATTTTGTGGGGACTTTAATAGTACACCATCCACAGGAATGTATCATTTTGTCATCAATGGCAGCATACCAGAGGATCATGAAGACTGGGCTTCCAACGGGGAAGAAGAACGATGCAATATGTCTCTTACGCATTACTTCAAACTGAAAAGTGCTTGTGGTGAACCTGCTTACACAAATTATGTTGGTGGCTTTCATGGATGTCTGGATTACATTTTCATTGACTTAAATGCTTTAGAGGTTGAACAAGTGATTCCATTGCCTAGTCATGAAGACGTTACCACCCACCAGGCCTTACCTAGTGTTTCACATCCCTCTGATCACATAGCACTTGTATGTGATTTAAAATGGAAATAGATTTGTGTTTAATGGAATTTGTTTTCAATCTGGAAAGAAAGTTAGTTACTTTGTAGGAGAATTTAATATGAATCAAAGCTTATATGTAACCTTCAAAGGGGGAAACTAGACACTGAAATGTTCATAATCTATTATGTTTCTGATATCTTCATTTTTGTGATTGTTCTTAATGTTTGCATAGTATAGTTTCTCTACCTTCTACAGATATATTTATGACTGGCAGGAAGAAAATTGAATTATTGTGTATGTTTTATAAGTTATTTTTTTTAGCTAGTAATTAAGAATTTTTTTTAAGCACCATATGAATGATCCTATAATTTTTCTACAATAAAAACATTTCAAATTGAATCATGTTTATATAATTAAGGGGGAAAATGTATACAACATAAGGTGAGAGGCCTAAGTTCTGACATATGGAAGGAATAGCATTAGGGTCTACCTCTACCTCAATTTGATTAGCAATTTACAATTTCAGAGCTTTAACAAGATTTAAAATACACCGTCATCATTTGTCATAACTTCTCATCCTTCATTTTTTCAATCAACAAGGAAGATATTTTCAGTCATTTTTTTTAGTGTATGGTGCAAATGGACAACATTTATATCATTCTTACTGCAGAATTTTTAGGATGCAAGCACAGTTTAGTATTCAAAGTGAATAGCAACATATTCAATTTGATTCCCTTGTCTTTAATTACCTTACCTGTGAAAAATGGTTATAAATCAATGGAGTCAGTCAAATAATTGACCACATGATGTTAAAGATTACAGTATATTACTTTATGAGAAACTATCTACTGATATGGGTTGGAAGTTTTGGATCAACCATTGAATATTTCTGTGGTAGAATTATTTTCAAAATTGTTGGTTTTTATAAGTAGGAGAATTAGGAGTAGCAAAGCTTTTGAGCATCTCTGAAAAAATTCATTTTTAAAGACGACTATTATAGTTTGAGTTACAGAAAAACGTTGTATATATAATTTATGTATTGTTTTAAAAAAACTTAAATATGAAGCCAAAAGCTTTTTCAAATTAGAAGTACAAAAGCTTGTATTGATGATTGTCTAACTTAGAGTGGTAACTGAGCTTTACTAACTCCTTTATTACCAAAGCTTGTTTACAGTGCATTAGCTGTTGCTTTTTTGATGTTCATGATAACCTTAGGTATTAAGAGCTCAAGAAAAGCTCACATTTTCCAAGGGCTTGTGAAAGCTCCTGTTCCACATTCTTTAATCTCTGAGCCCAATACCATAATAACTTTCCTCTTTTTGATACAGTAGTTGTACTTTCATATTCTGCTCACTATCCATTGTATTAACTTTTAGCTTAGTAAGTTCAAGAATGAGAGGGTATTACCTGCAGATCAAACCTTGAAGTACTTATATAATTTTAAGGGAAAATAATAAGGTAGCAGTTTTGAGGGATCTTGTTTAGAAAAAGCTCTAAATGAAAACTGAAGCTACCAAATTGTGCCTTCCTAAATAACATTTTTTAGAGCATTTTAACATCGGTTTACAAATACATAAATGATATATTAAAGCCAGAATCTGATTCTTTTCCAAAATGTCTTTTTGGGGGTTTTTTTGTGTTTTTTGTTTTTTGTTTTTTGGCCTGCTTTCAACGAAATGTGTTGATACTACCTTTAGGATAACTTGAGAGAAAACCAGTAAAAAGTTGAGAAACATTTTGAAAGAAAATGCAATGTGATATAATTGTTAATGCCCATGAGAAAAGCATGCATGTCCTGTACTGACACCATGACAAGGTAGATTGAACTCTAGTCAGAAATGCTCTAAGCACTCATCAAACATTCCATGTCCTGAATCCTTAAGTTTAATATTTACTTACTAAATGGCATGAACAGATTGTATACAGGCATTTCAGGATATTAGGTTATAGAATGTTATTATGAATGCCAGATACTTTTTGGTCTGTTATGTAGATATGTTAGAATAATTGGAGTCCTAAGATAGGGAATACTAAGAAAATTACATAAATAGCATATCAAAATTTCCTTGTACTCATTCATTGAGTTAGAATAGGATATCATTCAGAAATGTTTAAGTGTTTAAAGCCATCTTTGTGATTGAATTTTTCTATTACATTTGGATTTTTTTAGTACGTTTAATTTTAATAAAATATGGAAGTCTAGCAATTCTTTCCACAGTGAGCCATGTTTTATGATGTCACAAGTTCTTGCTATATAGGTCGTAACAGTCCAAAAATGTGTATTATCGATCATAAATGACTAAGTATAGTATAGAACACTTTTGTTAAAATGAATTCTTGTGCAGCTCTCACTATAGCAAACGTGTAAATTGATATCTCATTCATTAGTAAACGAAAAATTTCTGGCTATAATGTGATATTTTTTAAAATTCTGAATACTAAAATGAGTTGTATCAAATTTTCACAAATTTCAACTGGGTAGTTACTTCTGAGGAAACTAAGGTATGATTACATCAGAAGGTGCTGGTTTCAGTCTGGAAATGGATCTCTGAGGAGCATAATACAAGGGCAAGAAGGTCCAGAAAATGCTACAATGGGAAGATTTCCCTGGTGGAAATCTCATTTAGATCTCATATTGTCTAACTATGAAGTATAGGTAGAGGCTCTCTACAAACTGGTTTGATAGGGACAAATCTAAAATTCAAAATAAAATTAAAGATAAAAGCACTATTAGGTTATCACAAGACCCACATGACAGCTCAATAGGGAAAATCTTTACTCTGAAAAATTATGGCAAATACTAAAATATTTTCTAAATATAATTCGGGGGGCAGATGTGGCTCAAATGGTTGGGCGTCCATCTGCCATATGGAGGGACCTGGGTTCGATCCCCGGGAACTCCCGGTAAAATAAAAAATATATATATATATAGAAGGCACATGGGCTGCCAGGCTCTGTGTGCTGGTGAGCCGCCAGGCCCTGGGAGCCATGCAGCAAGATGATGACGTAAAAGGAGAGAGACAAGACGAGATGCTCCGAAAGCTCCGAAAACCAGGAGCTGAGGTGGCGCAGATGGCAGAACACCTCTCTCCTACATCGGAGGTCTCCAGGATTGAATCCTGGTGAAGACTGGAGGAGGAGGATAAGAGATGAAACAGACACAGAGAATTGCCCAGCGAATGGACACAAAACAGCAAATGGGGAAGGGGGGGTTTAAAATGGATCAAGTAAATAAATAAATCTTTAAAAAAATATATAATTCAAAAATATTTAAATGTTTTAAAATTTTTACCATTTTTCTCAATATAGTACTAGAAAACACTAGATTTCATTTAAGAGAGTCACCTAATTTGGGTAATATTCAAGTTCTGTAGTCCCACTTTATGAGGAAGTAAATACATGCTTTAATATCGAAGGTAGGGAAGTGGCTGTGGCTCAATTGGTTGGGCTCCTGTTTACCATATGGGAGGCCCTGGGTTGGATTCCTGGGGTCTCCTGGTGAAGGCAATCAGGCCCGTGCAGCGCTGTGAGCTGGCACAGCAAGATGACACAACAAAGGGAGAGACAGACAGACACAGAAAAACGCAAAAAAGTAAATGGGCACAGCGAGCACAAGCAGCAAGCGGGGGATAATTAAATAAAAATAAATTTTAAAAAAATATCAAAAAGGTATTGGAGCTGTATTAAATTAGATGGTTATTTAGCACTAATTTCAGAATAACAATACCACATTCTGAGATGACAATACCAATGCTTTTTTTAAATTGAGGTAAAATTCACATAACGTAAAATGAACCATTTTAAAGTGTACAATTCATTGGCATTTAATACAGTCACAGTGTTGTATAACCATCACCTCTTTCTAGTTCCAAACATTTTCATCACCCCAGAAAGAAACCCTGTACCTGCTGAGCAGTCATTTACCATTTCTTCCTTCACCCAGCTTTCTCTATGGATTTACCTATTCTGGACATTTCATATAAATGGAAGCACAATATGTGACTTTTTTGTATTGGCTTCTTTCACTTAGCATGTTTTCAAGGTTTATCCATTTTATATCCATTTTATAGCCTGTATTCTATTTTTATGGCTGAATATTCCATTGTTTATCCAAATGGACATATGGGTTGCTACCTTTTGGCTATTGTGAATAGTGCAGATATGTACAAATTTTTGTTTGAATACTTGTTTTCAGTTCTTTGGGGTATATACCTATGAGTAGGATTGTTGGGTCTTATATTGATTCTGTTTAATTTTGGGGAAACCAACAAACTTTATCCACAATGGTTCCACCATTTTACATTCCCACCAGCAATGTATGAGAGTTCTGGTTTTCCCACATGCACATCAACTTGTTTTCTTTTTTTGTTTGTTTTTTTAATTATAGTTATCTTAAGTGGGTGTG
>JAQZBX010090236.1:0-12535 GCA_029593785.1 Cabassous unicinctus
AAATGAAGGTTTGAAAATCAGTTTTTAAAAGGACTCAAAGCTGACATACTTGTTTCTATCCTGCTTATTGCAGAGAGAACCAGTCCACCTTAACAATAAATTTATAAGAGTGTTGATTTGCCACCATCCAAATCAGACTGTCAAGTGTGCGGAGTGAGTGCCAGACCAATTAGCACCAGGCAGCTCTGGAAAAGCAGGAAAAATTCCAGGTCACGAAGAGCTATTAGTTCCTACTTGCCAACCACATTTTCGTGTTTTCAGGGCCAATAGAATAGGCTGGTGCCTGATTTAATGCTGAACACTTGAATTTATGCAGAACCCCAAGGGATTCTGATGCCCTTATAGAAATTAATTGCAAATAATGTGCAATTACCAAATATATCACCTCTAAATGAGGCTTTCCCTTTTCAAGGGGAGGTGCAACACAAATGGCTTGGAGGCACCAAGCAGGCTTTAAATTGCTAGGGAAGCCTCTTATGAAAACTTCCTCCCACACTGGACCTCCCCCTAAGTTCCAGAGTGGAGCACTGGGTGGATCTTGGAGGCAGGCAGTGGCAGATGGGAGAGGCATCAGAGCCCAGACCAGCCTGCTGGAAGTGCCAGGACCATGCCAGGGAGGCCCAGGGAATCAAATTGGGCCATAATCCCATTCTGTCAAAACAGAAGCAGATACCACCCAATTCAATTT
The DNA here is from genome assembly GCA_029593785.1 of Cabassous unicinctus. NCBI lineage: Eukaryota > Metazoa > Chordata > Mammalia > Cingulata > Chlamyphoridae > Cabassous > Cabassous unicinctus. Next base: position 689 of record JAQZBX010090236.1, read on the forward strand.
ATATGAAAAAGAGGAAACAATTCCTAGTGGAACCTAAGTCCCAGGAAGAAAAGGGCTTTTGGAGATTCTCTGAAAGCTAGAACTCCTGCTCTGAAACTGTGCTGCATATGGAATTCAGCTCCAGGCACCTTCATGTCACCTACTATTAAATGTGTGCAGTATGCATTGCTCAGATGTCATTTGGTGGCACTTCACTCCCTTTGGTAGGGTGAGCTATCATTTTCTTCTCTAGTGACCCAAGTTTCCCCCTTCACATCTGTTGGCAAATAAAGCCATTTTTTTTCCTTCTACATTATGGCAGCACCCAAAACCAAGGGAGACTGAATTTCAAATCCTAATCAAAGAAGAGGAGTCATGCTCAAGCACCCATGGAATTTTGCAGGTTAGCTGAGAAGTGAAGCCTTTTTGAATCTGCAACATGCAGGCTTGAAAAGATAAGTCTGTGCCCAGAAGAGGCTCTATTTTCAGGTGCTTTTATGAGCCTGAATGTGGAAGTGTTGATGTTAATGACTTTTTGGCAGTTTTAAGTTCACTAGCAAAGCAGCAAGGTTAAGGGCGGCACGCGAGGATTAAGGAACAGTAGGAGGCCTCCTTTAAAAAGAGAAGAAAATGGGCATTTTGCATTCATTGCCACTTACCTCCTGCTCTCGTTGAAATATTACAACCCGACCCCCCTTGTCCCCTGTCGCTAGTAATTCTCCCGTGTGGTTGAATTCTACCGTAGAGATAATGTCAGCTGAAAAGAAGAAGACAAAGGCAATTTAAGTAACTGCACATTTATTTGGGCGGATAGATAATAGACATACTTTTCTGTACATTTACGGGTTTAGGGCTTTGTCTCTGCAATGGGATTTACAAGGATTTTATGTTCTGTATTTTAAGTAAAGTAAATTTCCTAGATGCCCACTCTGTTCTGTGATCTCTTGGAACATCTGGAGAGAACAAAAGGGAAAGCATGCTCAGACCCTTTTGTTTTGGGCAAGAGAAAATGAATTTCTTTATGGTTCAGGGAATGGTAACTTTTTTACCAATTTCTACCAGCCCTAGACCCTTCACCCATCAGTGACCTTTTGTATTCCCTTTGCTACTGCATCAAAAAACTTCTCCAAATGGGTTTCAGATAGGACTGAGGTCTGTGATGAAACAGGGCTGGGATGCTTGAAGCTCAGACACCATAACTCAAGTAACAGAGCACAAAGAAATCACTGGGGAAACTACATAAGCCGAATGTTCAAAGAAGGGTCCCCCACAATGCTCCAGCTTGACCCATGCTTGTCCCCCTTTTCATGTGAGCTCCACACACTCCTCTAGAAGAGCACAGCCTTATTACAACCCCAGGAGAAAGGTGCTGCAAAACGGGTCATGAGGTCGGAGGGGAGAGGGCAATTTGTACTCTGTATTTCTAAACAGAGAAAATTCACAGGCACCAGGAACTCAGATCACAGATAATTGCTGAAGGAATGCCAGCCAGCCTGCCAAGTCTTTCTTCTACGCTGGTTACCCCCGGAGGAACACGGACAGGTAAATTACCTATGATTGGATTTATTAGGGCTATTTTTAGAAAAATGTCAGAGGTTAATTCCCCTACAATTATTCCCCCGCACGGCTCCAACAATTGCTACTGAGAGTGCAAATGAGTTAAAAAAAAAAAAGGGGGGGGGGGCGCGGGGAAGGGTAATTATGACTATGGCCATTGACAGAGGAACATTCTGAAGATTATTTCTATTTGAGAAAAGCAAAGGCGAAACAGTGAGGTGGAAACTAAGGCAATTACCCCTGAATAATTCAAATCTCAAATCTTACTTTTATATCATCATTTCAGGATTTTCTTTGTATGCCTGATTTATTCAGGCAAGTAGTGTGAAATTCTCCACTTATATATAACTGTCCCTTTCTATATATGAAAATGCTACAAATGGTCATTCTTTGTGTAGACATTGAAAAGAATAAGGCATAAGCCATAATCACTTTCAAGTTAGATGGATTTAAAAGAACAATTCATGATTGCTTGCTTTGGCCCCTCATGATTGATACGGGGGGTAGCAAACTCAAATTCCTACAGGGCCAGACAGGTAACATTATAGAGGGAAGCAAACCAGGTGAACTAGAAAGCTTGTGTCCCCCCTTAAGGGACAAGCGTTTACTTAGCTTCAGCTAATTGTGGCTGTGAAATACTGCATGCACTGCCAGATGTTCTGATTTTTTTAAAAAAAAAGAAACTGGAAAATCAAGATGTTTATGCAAAATCTCTTAAATTTTAAATATTGGCAGCTAATTATTTTTTTAAATGTCATGCCATTAATTATTAAAATAATCTCATCTATAGGCCACAGTTTCTATAGAAACTTCATTCAGAAAATGCCTTTAACTGTAAAAAGGAATGAAGCTCTGCCACGTGCTACAACATGGGTGAACCTTGAAGGCACTATGTTGAGTGAAATAAGCCAAACAAAAAAGTACAAATGCTACAGGAGCTCACTTACATGAACTAATCAAAATATGAAAATTTACAGAGTTGGAAACTAGAATACAGATCACCAGGGTCAGGGAGGGGGTGGGAAATACGGAGTTAACACTTAATTGGTACGGAGTTTCTGTTTGGGAAGATGGAAGTTTTGGTCATTTCACTTTCAAGCTTCTGTCAGATAGTAAGGAATGAGTCACAGCTCTCAAATACCCTCCCGGGTGAGGGAGTGGTGTGGAATAACTAAGGAGAGGGAGAGGGTAGTGGGTTGACCAGGCCTGGAGGTTAACAGAGCCAATCCTCTGTCTTCAGGGCAAAGATTCTGCTTAAGAGCACTTTACACCCTTCCATATGGCAGCATTTTAATGTGCAGCACCAGATTTGTGGATGGACTGGACTGCCTGTGCATTTATAACTAAAAGTTTTCCATGGTGAGAAAGCACCTGGCTCAGCTGCAAAATAAAGGTCACTCAGAGGGAAACAAAACTTGCTTTACGGGAATAGCATATACATTGTCTTTCAACCAGACTCTCTATAAAAATGTCTTTACTCTCCCTTTAAAATCTATACACATCAAAATAAGGTAGGATTCAAGTTTGAGTCTAAGTTACATGATCCAAGCCAGTATTATTAGAACTCTCCATTATGGCATGTTAGATTTGGTTCCAGCTAATAAAAATTTCCCTTTGTTTTCGAAGTGTTATCATTCTTTGTGATATGTCTCCAGGAAGAACCTTGGAAAAGAAAGGCTGATTAGCATGGCAGGATTCTGAAATTCCTCAGCCCTCTTGTAAAATCCTTACCTTTATTTTAATCCTGCCAGCTGGTTCGTCTGAACATTAGGCTGTTTATATCTAGCTATTGCCTACCTCCCTTCAGAGCATATACCTTTGCAGCTCAAGTTAATACCTGTTTTGAACTTTCATGCTTCCTGACTCATTTATCATCACTAAACCTGTGGGTATAACGAGAATACCTTACTGTCCCATCTGTCTCTGCATGTCTTCATCTATGACTCTTCAATAATTGATGCAAAACTCATGAATCACCCAGCATTTCCATTTCAAGATACTGAAACTTCTGATACAAATACTCTTGTGTCTGCAGCATGCAGTTTAAATTGGAAAACATATACTATTCAAGACAAAATAATTTTTATGAGTGTAGAAAGAGGATATGGTGGTAACAATAAACTGTAAACTTAGAGATGGACAACTTCATCTGAAGACATGGTTAACAGAGATAACTTCATCAAGTTCAACCTGACTTTGGCCTTTAAATGATCAGTTTATATGACAGCTCAACATGTCATTAAATCCCTGGCAGAATCATGCCATTGAACAAGAAGGTATAAACTTGAGCTTTTTCCCTCTGTTTTATATATATGAGGATAAAATGTACATTGACTGAAAACAAAACCCAAAACAGTTACAGAGGTCAAATGTAGTTAAAATGGTTTTTTAAAAAAGAAAACCCTAGGTGATATGAGGCTTGCCCTGCTCCACATTTATTTGTGCTGATTTAATTTCCACAAGATGGTGGCCTGGTAACCTCATTTCTAGTTTAATATGCATTGTTAAGGCAGAATTTTTCTTTTTCAAATCAATCTCGGCATCTTACAAGTGTCCCCGAAGGGTCATTTCATACATAAATTCTCCGTTTTCCTGAAAAATAGAAACTGACTTGGCAATTACTATTTATGCCATTGTAAGGCTGAAGCCAGCTGAAGCGGCCTCCGTATTGTCCACTAGGACTTAGTGTAGTGTATGTGGTGCCACAGCAGCAGGTTGAGGCAGGCACCTGGGTTATCAGATCAAACAGCAGGGTGACTGTTTTGATAAAATGAGGATTCGGTTTAGACTCAGAGAAGATAGAAATCCAAAGTCTACTGATGGAACACGATCATACTGACCAGGTCACTAGCATTGGCCTCTTAACATTAATTATAGGCATTGAAATGAGAGGGTAATACAATTTAGTCTTCAGTACCCATTCAGGGTTTGACCGTTCAAGAAACATTTGGTAAATATGAAGTCATTCATCCTACATGTATCAGCTGACTTTCTCATTCTACACATTCAATACTTGGTTTTATTCATGATGATCAAGTTGGCTCTAGGTACAGCTTCTTATTTCTCTTCAGCCAGGACGAGGATATCAGCAAGGATGGAAAAAGCTTCATGCCGGATGACAAAGATGAAATGGTAGTAGCTGCTGGAACTGTTGTGTTGAGAAGGACTTGGTGGGTCACTTCTAGACTGAGAGGCCATGGATCCTGAGGGTGGCAGAGGTGACAAGTATCCTTTATTTATTTCCTGCATAGGAGCTTCTAGCTAGATTAGCAAGTGACAGCGACTTTGTGGATCGTTGGACAAACAGGAATTTTAGGTTTCCCAGGGGGAATTAAAATTACTCGTTCCATCTGTATTAAACTGTGGATTCCTTCTCAAGTCCTGGGTCACAGTTCAAAAGCAGCAACCATTTTCTCTGGTAAGGCTTTCTTTGTTAAGTTTTAATAACTGAAGTAGTGCCTTAAAGCATATTTTCTATCAAAATATGGTGGGAAAAAAAAAAGTCTGGTTATGGCCAACCACAAGATAAGTCCAAGTACTGCTTCTGGGATTGTAACAAAATTGTCTTGTTGTTGAAAAGATGTTAATATTTCGTAAAATTTTAAAAAAGAAACAGGCAATAAAATAGTACATATCTGTGGCAGTTTGAAGCTGGGTAGACCCCAGAAGATCATGTCCTTAGAGTTAATCTATTCCTGTGCATGTAAACCTATTGTAGGTGGGAGCTTTTGATTAGATCTAGTTAAGGGACCTTCCTTTTGATTAGATCATTTTAGTAGGGTAGGTCTTAATCCTCTTACTGAAGTCTTTTATAAAATAAAAAATAATAAATAAAAAGTCACAGACATAGGAAAAAAGCAGCAGAGACATAGAGAAGCCTATAGAAATCAACAAACCAGGGAGAGAGAAAGCCACAGAAGAGCAGCCTGAAGCTGAAGCAACAAGGCCTGGAGGAGAGGGGAGAGGGGAGAGGGGAGAGGGGAGAGGACACTAACATGTGACTGATCACCCACAGCTGCAACTTGGTGAGACAGCGCCTCTTGATGCCTTGATTTGGGCATTTTCACAGCCTCAAAATTGTAAACTTTTAATCTAATAAATTTTCATTATAAAAGCCAACCCATTTCTGGTATACTGCTCCCAGCAGCTTTTAGCAAACTAAAGCAGCATCATATGATTACAGTTTTCATTTAGAAATATATCTTTTATAATGGGTAAAGCAATATACATTTATTAAAACTTCCATTAACACAAAGCTACTTAAAATATAAAATGAAGTTTCCCCTACAATCTGACTTCCACATAGAAAACAGTGACCTCCTACAAATACACAAACTCCCCACCCACACAAGAAAATATTAATAAAAAGTTTGTCAAGGTAGAGTACAAAACTGTTACTCTGTTTTGGTATAGGATTGTGGGTGATTTAATTTTCTTATAGTCTTTTCCCAATTTTTCAGTATTTTCTATTTTTTTTTACCATGACCAAAAATAATAAAATATTTTTCACTGTAGATAATTTTAATTAGTTTTCAAACTGAATAAAAGATTTTAACATTCATCTCAGTGAGTTTTTAAACTGTTATTAAAATTTATTAAATTCACTATTTGTGGTATATAGTTCTGTGGGCTATAAAAATGCATAGAGATATATATCTACCACCAGTCATGATACAGAATAGCTCCATCATATCCCAAAAGTTCCTTCATGCTGCACCTTTGTAATAAACAATTTTTTTTTTTAAAAAAAGGAAAAATTTATGGGAATAAAACGAGTTGACTGATACAAGAGCCTCTACAAGTTAACAATGCTGTACAAATGCAAAAGCTTAATTCTACTGGTCTCTATAGATTTGGTGCAACTCAATTTGGGGTCAATAATCATTTCTTCACTATGCAGAGTCAATGATTTTTTTAAAAAAATTCTGTTTATAGATATTGTCACTATTTAGAATTTTCTTTAGAGTGGTGGGAAGCTCAATTCATCAATACAACTTTGTCGACCCGCATTGCAAACTAGGTTTATACACAATGGTTTCTGCCCTTTGTTCTTAACCCTTAGTCTTTTAATGACACCGTGTTTGAGTCCTTTGGCCAGTAGAATTAACTTCCTGACTTGACACACTCCTCAGATTCATTTATTTTGGTCCTAGTGACAGAGTGATACATATAAAATTCTGAGTAGTAATAGCAAAAAGATCTAATCTTGCTTATCAATTTTGATCTATTGACAGAAGCTGCCTATTGAGAATTCTGAGGTTGTATCTGGGCTTGGTGGGAAAGAGTGCTACGATCATTAGTCATGTCTGCCATGGGCATGGGCTGGTCAAGAGGAAGCACAGGCTTGATTCCTCTGTCACCAGACCTGTAGTCTGATCTCTAGATACTGAATCCTATCCCTATTATTTAAGTATAATTAACTCCATGCATCCTGGATTTAACTTTAACCTGGTATTCCTGTTGTATGACAGAATGCAGTTAGAAGCATCCAAGAGTCTCAATTCCCAAGATCTTATCACAACTGCTGCTTTCTATTTATCCACAAACATAGTGTTGAAAGATGGGGACTGTTTAAATGTCAGTCTGTCCCTCTAGTCCAAGTTCATTAAGGGCAGGCATTGTGTTGTGTAGGACACTCTTGGTTGGCTACTCCTACCCAGTGCTTTTCTTCTTTGCCTGCCTTCCCCTGTGGGGACTGAAAAAGCCAGATACTTGCTTTCTAGCTTTCCTTGTAGCTAGGGATGGTCATATTACCCAGTTCTGTCAATGAGGCATAGGGGAAAGTCTCCTGGGGGTAGGGACATGGCGGTGGCGGTGGCGGCTGGCAGGGATTCTGGGAAAGAATTTTTTCCATGAATAAAAGGCAGGAAGCAAGTGAGGGAGGCCTTCTGGCTGCACTGAGTACTCTTTGCTTCCTTTCTGTGAATATGGTTACCTGTGGCTATGATTTATGGAGCTATAGCAGCCATGATGTGTCCATGAGGTAACAAGCTGAAGAAGAAAAAGCTAAGAGGCTGAGTATGATAAATGGAAGATTGGGGCAATGTCCTTGATGATATCATTGAGTTGCAAAAACCTACCTTAGAACAACCCAGGTCTGGACTTGTTAAACAATAGATATACCCCATGGTTTAAGCAACTGTTACACAGGTTGTCTGTTACTTGCAGCCTAATACAAATAATATGTCTTTCAACTTTTGGTTTCTTCATAGGACTTTGCACAGAGCCAGATTATTAATGATTGCTGAGTTGGAAAAGATCTGTACTTGTGCTGCAACCTCCAAGCACAAAAACTGTCACAAGCATATGTTGATTGCACTCTATCATACAACCACTTTTCCTTCCCACTTGCTCAGTTCCCAGTATTGAGGAGGTTTGATTTTCCTCTTTCCCCTGCTGTGGAAATGGTGCATTACTTTTCAACCATTCAAATGTGAAAGCAGCTTACTGGGCTAGAATGCCAACTCCAATTTATTCATGGTGTCCATTGGAAAATTATGACTTCAAAGGGACCAAGCCATGTCCTCTTTAGGAGCCAAACTCTTCCTGCTAATAGGCAGGAAGCCCACCATGCTTGCTGAGCTGTGAAAATCCAGATGGTAGGAAGCAGGTGAGTAATGAATGCCATGCTGCTCCTATTAAAATGCACACAGCTTCTCCACACTGACCAAATCCCCAGCACTAACCAAGTTTAAGCAAATCCAGGGACATGTGAGCTGATGGAGATTGCTTTTCATTTATAACAATTTCCTGCTATACAGAAGCCTAGAAGAGAGCATTTTCCTGTAGTTGGAACAAAATTTGCCTAAAGGGCAAAGGAGTCTAAAAAGTATAAGTCCTTTAAATACAGAAAAATCCAGGGAGGAAATTTATAGCAATCCAGACTTGCCTACAAGCCTGAGTGGTTTACAGTCAAGGTGTCTACCATCTGCCACCCACTCTTTCAAAAAGCAGAGGGCTAATTAACTGCTCAGGCAATGCAAACTCTGTCACTCTCTCACCAAACATTCAGATCTATTATCTGCACAACACGCAGCATCTACAGTTGATCCCAAAGTGGGCCAACTCATCACATCTGCTGGGTACAGGAGCTCTTGGGCAGACACTGCACCAGGCAAGCACGCTTAACGTGGCATCAGCTAGGTATTTCTTTGGTCAGAAATTTTCTGTGCCATATGCCATCAAAACAGTAAGAGAGGTACTTGCCTGGTGGGAGCTAAAATTCCCCATGGGTTGGTTTAAATATCACTTCTTCAGGAAAGTCTTCCATGACTTCTCCCACCAGTAGGACCGTTTCCTTCATTATACAGCCTCACTGCTCTCCACACTCCTTCCTAATAGTTACCATTACATACCCAGCACTTATTACAATGGTGAGAGAACCCTATTAAACGCCTGTCTCACTCTCTAAATTGTAAACTGTGCAAGGAGCTTATTCATCACTGAACCCTCAGTGCCTAGCTGAGTGTCTTGACAGACTTCTTGAATTTTTTCTTTAATGAATTACTGAATGACAGCCAAAGAGAGCCAATACCAAAGTACTCCAACACAGAGAGGATGGACAACCCTGAACAAAGTACCAATGAAGAAAATATTTATGCTGGATAAAATTTTTAAGGAATGGGAGGCAAATGGAAGTTCTCATTTGGAATAGTGATGGTCTTATAACTTTAGGGCCAGATAAATTGATCAGTAAAGAACAAGTTTAATCCTAAAAGGCCTTTGTAGCATTGGCAGGAATTTAGGGACTATGACCCATAGGAAGAGATGAGAGCAGATGGATTGGTGAATAGAGGGTACTGGGGTAGGGTTCTATTTGGGAGAGGACTTGGAAGTGGAAGAGAAACGGCCAAAAGTAGATTGTGAGCAAATGAGTCTGAGAGGCACAGTATCTATTTACTGAGCACTGACTATGTGCATGTCACCAGGCTGGGTGCCAGGGATAGACTAATAAACAAAACAGACCTGATGCTTGCCTGCAGGGAGCTTTCAATGTAGAGGACTGGGCAGTAGCAGCAGATTGGGATATAGGCAGAAATGTTGGCGCAGAGGTGGCTCAAAGACTTTGAAATGAAGGTCTTTGAGCTACAGAGTAAGAACCTTAGTTCTGACCTAGACGGCAATAGGAAACTACTACAGGAACTTAGGGTAACTCATACCCCACTCAAATCCTTACATTTAAGAAGTCTCTTCTTCTCTAAAGGACAAATTAAATACTAGATGCAATATGTCTTTTTGTCTAAATCTAAATGGACCTAAAGAGAGTAATGAAAAATATGGTAGAAAAGGATTTGTATATTTCTCCCAAAACATGTTTGTATATGTCAAACAAAATAAAGACACTGCTAGTGATTCACAAAGTATGATATGATGCTATGATGGTTTTCAATGGTCTTTGCAAAGAAATGGAAAATATTAAATCCAAATGCACCAATTACAATTCCATGAAGCATTTTTCTCTCTCTTCCTTTATCTTTTTTTCTTTCTAGGATTTATGGCATTTTAAAGATTATAAAACACTACTCCCTCTTGGATAATAAGCATATTATAAAGGGCCTGATGCAATATCTGGCACACAGTTTGTAAATAGTAAAAGGGAGAACGAATAAACTAGTGTTGATTATCATCAGCAGTATTACCCAACCTTTAATAAATATTCATCAGGCAAAGCCACTATAGTCTCTCTTTACTGCTTTTTCCTGTCTTCTGAAAATTAGATATTTAGAAAATCCATTATAGTTGATTTCATGTTCATGTAGCAGTTTAGACACCAGTGAATAATACAAATTTTGGAAAAATCAGGAAAGACTGAAAATTGATAATTTCATTTATCCACCCATTTATTCATTGAACAAATATTTGTTGAGCACCTGCTATGTGTCAAGCACTATTCTCGGTATTGCAATATATCAATGAAAAAAAAATAGATAAAATATGTGTCCTCATAGGAATTCATTCTAGTTGTGGGGAAAGACAATAATCCATGAATATAATTATATAGTATGTTACATACTGTGGCGGAAAATAGGGTTGAGTAAGGAGGATTAAGAGTGCTGGAGGGAGAGGGAAGCTGAAATTTTAAGTAGTGTGATTGAGATAGGCCTCATTAAGCACGTGACATTTCAGCAAAGACTTGAAGGAGCTGAGAGAGTTAGCTATGTAGATGTCTGCAGCATTTGAGGATTGGATATGGGGTATGAAAGAAAGAGAGGAATCAAGGATGATTCCAAGGTTTTTGCCCTTAGCAACAGGTGTGATGGAGGTGCCATCACTGAAAACGGGGAGTTTGTGGGAGGGGTAGGTTTTTTGTGTATGTGTGGGATGGAGATCAGAGGTTCAGATTTAGACATATGAAGTGTGAGAGGTGTATAAGATAAGTAGAAATGTTGAGAAGAAAATTGGAAATAGGAGTCTGGAGTTCGGAAGAAGGGTCTGAGCTGGTGATCTAAATTTGGGAGTTGTTAGCATCGAGATGGTATTTAAACCTAGGAGACTGGATAAGAGCTCAGGGAGTGAGTATGGTAAAAGAAGAGAGGAGAACATTTAAAAGGTTGAGAAAAGAAGAAGAACCGGCAAAAGAAAAAGAGAAGTATTTAGAGAGATAGGAGGAACAGAAGAAGGGAAAGCTCAGCATCCTGGAAGACTCGTGAAGAATGGACAAGAGGGTTCCATCGTGTCAAATGCTGCTGATGGGCCAGACTTGACCTGCAGATTTAGCATTGTGGAGGTCACTTTTGATTTTGACAAGGAAAATGGGAGGAGAGGAATTGGAGACAGTGACTCTGGACAACTCTTTCAAGGAGTTTTGTTGCAATGGGTAGCAAAGAAATGAGATGGAAATTGGTAGGGGAAGTAGGGCCAAGGGTATTTCTATAATGTCAGAGAAATGACATATTTATATTTCAGGAAGAAATAATGTTGAAGAAAAAAAGAGGGTGGATTTGCCAAACAAATAAATGAACAAAAATCAGCATCTAGGACTGGTCTGCCACTAACAGTTGAAATAATAAAATCTATACAGGTTCAATTCTTACCCACAGCCAAAAGATGGAAAAGAAGAAAAATGCTATTGAAAACCTGTCTTCGTTCTTAAAACATTTGGTGCTGTAAGAGTTTCTCCCACACATCAGTATTTCAGAAAGCCATGTGATCTCTATGAATGAAAAATAATCCCTTGGCTTTCTTTCTCTCTCACTTCTTCATTCTTTCCCCCCTTTCTCTTTCTCTCTCCTTCCCTTCCCACCTTCCTTCCCTCTCTCCCTCTTTCACTTTTTTTTTTTTTTTAAGCTGAGAACAGAAAGGACTCTATTC
>JAQZBX010090237.1:0-12535 GCA_029593785.1 Cabassous unicinctus
ATATATATATTTTTTTTTTTTAAAGATTTATTTATTTTATTTATCCCCCCCCTTGCTGCTTGTGCTGCTGTGTCCATTCGCTGCGTGTCTTCTCTGTGTCTGCTTATCTCCCCCTTGCTGTGAGGTCTTGCCGCATCAGCCCACGGCGCCGCGCGAGCCGGCCTGCCCTCACAAGGAGGCCTCGGGACGCGAACCCGGGCCTCCCATATGGCAAACGGGGGCTCTATCCACTGAGCCACACGCGCTTCCCTCATATATATTTTTTAAACAATTTATTGAAGTATATCATTCATACATGAACACACATAAACAATAAGTGTTCAGTAAACATTGTGAAGTTAGAAAACAAACATGTATAACATCATACAGGGCTCCCACACATTACCTCACCACAAATACTCTGCATTGTTGTGAAACATTTGTTAACAAATTATGAAAAAGCATTATCAAAGTATTACTACAACTATAGTCCGTATCTTACTCCCCTATACATTTTTTTAAAGGATTTATTTATTTATTTATTTACTTTTATCCATTTTTACACCGCCCCCCTGTTTTTGCTGTCTTTGTGTCCATTCGCTGGGCAACTCTCTGTGTCCATTTCCTGCCATCTCTTCTCATTCTTCTCCTGCTGTCTTTACTGGAATTTGATCCTCAGAACCTCTGATGTGGGAGAGAGGCATCCTACCGCCTGCGCCACCTTAGTTCCTGGTTTTTCGGCACGTCTCATCTTGGCTCTCTCTTATGTCACTCTCCTGTTACATCATCATCTTGCTGTGTGGCTCGCGGGGCCTGGTGGTGAACCCGCGCCTGGGGCCTGGGGGGCACACCCACTCACGGGGCCTGGTGGCATACCCGTGCACTGGGCCTGGTGGCGCACTAATGCACGGGGCCTGGGGAGCTCACCTGCTTGTGGGGCCTGATGGCGCACCCGCTTGCAGGGCCTGGCGGCGCATGCGCCTTCTATATTTTTCTTTTTTTATTTTTACCAAACCCAGGGCCCTCCATAAGGGAGACATATGCCCAAGCAGTTGAGCCACATCCAATATTTATTTTTGGAATTCCAGTTTGTAATTCACAAATAATATCAAACTGCTACAGGGTTCAGTAATTATTATATTCTCATCAATGGCTATAGAGGATGCCAGAGACATGGAAAGAACATAAAAAGAGGTAGTTACTAATCAACTTCCTTTTCTCTTTCAGTTTTATGCATGTGAGATGGTGCTTGAGGAAGAGGGAATCTATGGAGGTGAGAGTTGATGAATGTGAATGGAAAGGGAGAAAGAACATATGGGAAGAAGGAAAAAATTGCTGGCCTACTCCCCACCCCCCCAGCCTATCTCCTTCTTTTCCTTGTCTTATTCCTGTTGTCCTAATGGGAGGAGAACTCCCCGAGAATGGGAATAGGAGTAGAATACCGAATTAAAACATTAATGGGATAGTATGAAAAAGATAGCAGAGCTTATGGTTGGAAATGACCAACTGCTGTGTGCTTACCTCCTAAGACCCCCACAGGAAAGAATTGTGTCTTCCCTCTTCCACATATTCCTCACTCCATTCCCCATGGAATGGTACTGATCGTGATACTCCCTGCTCAAAACCCTGAGCATATAGCTGGACTCCTCATCATGGCCTCCTACACCTACAGCCTGCCCCTTTCCTATTTCTTTAGCTTCATCATATGCTGTTCCTTTTCCTTGACTCGCCACCTTCTAGCTACATGGACTTGACACACACAGTTCCTGCTGCTTGGAATTTCCCCAGCCTACAACTTTTTGCCTACCCAAATCTCATTCAAATTCTAAGCGTAAATGTCACTTCTTTAGGGAAGTCTTTCCTGTATCCCTAGTTAAGTTAGATCCCTATAATATTTGTGCTCACACTTACCATTTTACTTCTTTGGAGCACAATTGTAATTAAATTGTTTGTATAATAATTGGTCTAGGGTGTATCTCCCCCACTAGATTGTAAGCTCCAGGAGAGTGGAAGTGTGTCCATTTTGTTCACCACTGTATCCCCAGTGCTTAGCATAGTGCCTGTACATAGTAGGCTTTCAGTACATATTTGTTGAATAATGAAATAATGGATGTTTCCTCAGCACTGTTGGTCAGCCCTCTAATAAAAACGCATCATTTAGCACATTGTGTCACAGGCTGTTGTGTACACATCTCCTTTCATTGTCCAACTGTGAGCTCCTTAAGAGCAGGGACTGTGTCTTATTCACCTTTGAGCATCCAGTGCTTAGCATGGAACCTGATACATGGCAGGTGCTCAAATCCTGGCTGCATGACTGTGGAGGGCCTTCCCTGTTAGTGTGGAGCCCAGTGCCTTCTGCAGGAAGGCTGATGCGCTCTCCTTTCAGATGTGAGCTGTGATGAATGGGCCTTCTCCTTGCTGCCTCTGGATGTGGATCTGCTGAGCATGGAGCTGCCAGAATTTTTCAGGGACTACTTCCTGGTGAGTGCAGGGACCTTGGGTCTTGGCATCAAGGGATGGGCAATGAACTCTTTTGAATATTCCCCAGACCCTCCCTTCCTGCTCCAGGGCTTCTAGGGCTAGCCACTGTCCAGGTGGGCCTGTGAGGTTGATCCATATTCTTTGTGGCCCATGTGGTTCCCGCAGGAAGGCGATCAGCGATGGATCAACACTGTGGCACAGGCCTTACACCTTCTCAGCACTCTCTATGGATCCTTTCCTAACTGCTATGGCATTGGTAGATGTGCTAAGGTATGAGGACTAGCAGTCCTCTTGTCCTGATAGCTACCATTTCACCTGTTCTGTGCCTGCCAAGGATTGTCCTCAGGCATCTGTGGTATGGGTATATCCTTTATCTTGCCTTTATTTTTCTAGAATAGTTCCTCAGAGAGCTAACAAAAAGGCAAGAGCCAGGGTCTCCTGGGTACTGTTTCTAAACTTCTCTCTTTTTTCCCTAAATCTCCCTTGAGATTTGGGGGCAGGGTAATGCTCCTTCTTCATTAGAATGGGGTGGGGTGGGGGTAGCAAGAGGAGCAGAGGTGAGTAGAATAGGTGAATAGTGTTAATAATTACCTCTCCTCTTGGGAGCAAGAAGATTCACATAGTTGGGGTTGGCTCCTTTAGGTATAGGATTGAAGTAGGGACCTGTACATAAGACAGAATTTCTTGGGCCCTGACAGATGTCATATGAGTTGTGGAGGAAACTGGAGGAGGAGGAGGATAGTGAAACCAAGGGCCGAAGGCCAGAAATTGGACATATCTTTCTCCTGGACAGAGGTAAATTATGCCCAGCACTACTCTCATCTTTGGTCCCTGGAAGACATGGGAATATGGAAAATAGAATGGCAAAGTTAGGATCCTCAAGTTAGGGCTGCAAAGCCCAATGCTGACCAGGAGCATGGGCACTTGGACCCTGTGGAAGGTACTTGAGCTGATCTGAGCAAGCTGGGTGGGAGGCGGGGCAGGGAGAACCTTTACTTGTGGGGATTTTGTTTCAGACATGGACTTTGTGACAGCACTTTGCTCCCAAGTGGTTTACGAGGGCCTGGTGGATGATACCTTCCGCATCAAGTGTGGTAAGTGCCGGGGCCCTCCGCCTCTGCAAGATGAAAGTGGCCATCAGCTGGCGGTGCCTGCTGTACGGGGCAAGGGTGGTGGGAGAGACTCAGACTCTTAAGTGAGCTGCTGGCTGTTTAGGTAGATAGTTTTGGGGACCTTTAATGGCAGTTCAGGAAAAAGTAGGAGAGGAAAGGCCTCACTGGAGATCCTAATAGTCATCCCATCTGCTCTCAAAGGCAGTGTTGACTTTGGCCCAGAAGTCACATCCTCTGACAAGAGCCTCAAGGTGCTACTCAATGCTGAGGACAAGGTAAGGCTGTGGTGTCAGCAATGGATTTATCAGGGGGCCTGGCTTCCACATGGGATGAGAGGATGAGTCCATGGGAGACAGCTTTTCCTCACCAGTTAAGAGAACACCCCAGAGCACATGGAAAGTACTTGATATACATGTATTAATATCAGCTCAGCTTTCTTTGTACTTCTGTTAGAACAGGGAGCACTCTTCTTACACTATCATATATGTCGATGAGGTAGGAAAGGACAAGTTATGGTCCTGATGTAGTGTTTCCTGTCTTGTTTCCCTCATAGGTGTTTAACGAGATTCGTAATGAGCACTTCTCCAATGTCTTTGGCTTCTTGAGCCAGAAGGCCCGGAATTTGCAGGCCCAGTATGATGTGAGGCTCCAAGCCCTGGATTCTGTTTTGCTTTTCTCCCAGGCTGTTGTCCTTTGGCTTCCCTTTTGATACTGTGATAGGCCCCCTGTCTTTTCCCGTGGGGGATGGGGCCTGAGGGAGGGGTGGTCTCGTGTGCGGGGTGTGGAAGGGGCTGACCTTGTGGGTACTTCCTGCAGCGCCGCAGAGGCATGGACATCAAGCAGATGAAGAACTTCGTATCCCAGGAGCTCAAGGGACTGAAACAGGAGCATCGCTTGCTGAGTCTCCGTAGGTTTCCACTTGAGAGGAAGGTCAAGGGAATTGAATCTGCATCCCTTGGGAATGCTACAGACAAAAACATCACCTCCGATGAGGAGATCCCTGTTCTTCTTTGGTCTTATTTGATTTAAAGTGGGAAGGAGTGCTTATGGATTTTGCATTAAGAGATTTTTATTCTTCCGCACACAAAAAAGGAACATCCTTCGAGAACCAGAAATATGTCAACTCCCTCTTTGTCCTATCTGCAGATATTGGGGCCTGTGAATCCATCATGAAGAAGAAAACTAAGCAGGATTTCCAGGAGCTAATCAAGACCGAGCATGGTATTCAGCGGTCTTGCTATGCTACTCATGCTTCTACTTCCCTGGCTCCCAGCTCCATCCCACCTTTAGAAGATGCTCTCTGGCTCTTTCTAGCTGCCACTGCGAGAGTTCCTGGGGGTCCCTTAACTCGCTTGGTTACCCCAAAGATTGAGAAAGATGGGTTATCAGACTTCTGCTAGCATAGATGGCAGCAGCTGAGCTGATTCCCCAGTAACAGGCTCTCCTCTGATTACTCACAGCGCTGCTGGAGGGGTTCAACATCCGGGAGAGCACCAGCTACATTGAAGAGCACATCGACCGGCAGGTGAGCTCGTTGGGTGAGGCGGGGGACCTGGGGATGGTGTTGGGAGGTGTCTGCCTCAGCAGAAGAAAGAAAAGAGAACATGTGTTATGAACCTTGCATTCTCAGTGACTCTTCCTGTACAGGTGTCACCTATAGAAAGCCTTCGTCTCATGTGCCTTTTGTCCATCACTGAGAACGGTGAGCTCCAGGGATCAAAGATAAGACATTGGGAAACTATACCTTGTGGATAGAAGAAATAATTTTGAAAGACAGGAGCAAATATATTGGCAAACAATGTTTTTCTGTAATCTCATTGATTCTTTTCCCTGTAAAATAAAGCAGTTTTTGTTTTGAGTGAAACATCACTAGGTTATAGGGTAATTAACTGTCCCAGCCCTAAACAGGACCACATCGAAGCCACCCCAGAACAGTGCCTGTGATATCTCAGACTGCAGAGGTGTAGCGCTGATGGCATTTGTCTTATCATTTTGTCTGGCCTCCTGTCTTAAACAAGACACATTCCAGGAAAAAGGGATCACCAACTAATTTCATGAACATTTCTAAAAGCCTAGATTCTGCAGTCTTCTATGGGAACTTGTTTTTACTGTTGAAGTTTTCCAGTTGGTGAATATTCTTTAAGGTTACCTTCTACTCGGAGAAGCATTTTGCTTTTTCTAAATCTCTTCATTGATTCTGAAGCCCATTTCTTCCTACCCCAATGGAGGAAAAAAAACATCTGATTGCACTTTTGAAACTCATTTGGACACTTTTCCTATTGGTTTTTCCCTCCATAGCTGTAAAGCCATTCCGGGTAGAACAGCCCCTTAGCTGGGAAGAAATGCACAAGAAGTCTCTTCTCCTCCCTCCTGCCGCATACCTCCCCACTGCCTCTGTGGTTAGCATGAGTTTCAGTGTCCCTTCCTCAGCACCTTTATGATCAGGGTTCTTCACTGGAGCTCTGAGACCCCAGTGTCATCTTTCTTTCTTTCTTTTTTAAGATTTATTTATTTATTTTACTTTTATCCATTTTAACACACCCCCCCCCCCCATTTTTGCTGTTTTTGTGTCCATTCGCTGGGCAATTCTCTGTGTCTGTTTCCTGCCCTCTCTTCTCATCCTTCTCCTCCTGTCTTCACTGGGATTCAATCCTGGGGACCTTCTATGTGGGAGAGAGGCGTCCTGCCACCTGCGCCACCTCAGTGCCTGATTTTTCCGTGCATCTCGTCTTGGCTCTCCCTTGTGTCTCTCTCCTGTTAAGTCATCATCTTGCTGCGTGGCTCAGTGGGGCCTGGCATACCCATGCGCAGGGCCTGGGGGCTCACCCACTCACGGGGCCTGGTGGCCCGCACGCCTTCTATATTTTTTCTTTTGTTTTACCAGGAGGTCCCGGGGATCAAACCCAGGTCCCTCCATACGGGAGACGGGCGCCCAACCATTTGAGCCACATCTGCCCCCCCACCCCCAGTGTTATCTTTCTTATAATAAGCAAGCTTAAATTTAGGGCTTGGTTTAGAATCACTTGTATGTGATACAAGGTTAACATAATACTAAATCCTTCCTCCTGATTAAGGGTATTTTTTTGGAGGGGGCGTTGTTGGTTGGTTGGCTTGGCTGTACATTTTATGATTCCTCAGCTATTCTCATTCCCATTAACCTGTCCTATTTCCCTCAACCTCAGGATTGATCCCCAAGGATTACCGATCTCTGAAAACCCAGTATCTGCAGGTAAGGCCCGGAGAAGGTATCCTTGAAGGAACTTGGTGGAGAATGATCATAGGACATTTTTGAAAGAGGCAAAAGAAGAAGTGGCCCCTTTTTTTGTTCTCATCACCATCCTGTTCCCATTCTAGGCTCCCTCTTAGAGAAACGGGCTAGTCACCGTTCAGGATGCCGGAGAGTCTTCCCATGGCCCTTGTTTCACTCATTCCCCTCTCATGGCGAGTGCTGGTCAGTGCTGAGAGTAGTTAACCATTCTGGCCTGTTACATCCATGAGTTCTTACCCCTGAGAATCTCCCTCTCATTCTAGAACCTGGGGAGGCTTGATATCTAGCATCATTTTTTTTTTAAATTTTTATTGTGGTAACATATATACAACATAACATTTCCCATATTAATGGCTTTTGAGTGTACAGTTCAGTGGTGTTAATCACATTCACAGTGTTGTGCTATCCTCACCATCCTCCATTACCCAAACTTTTCCATCATCCCGGACAGAAACTTTGTGCCCATTAAGCATTAACGCCCCTCTCCCTAACCCCACCCCCACCCCTGCTACCCTATAATTTTCTTTCTGCCTCTATTAACCTGCATATTCTAGTTATTTTATATGAGTGAGATCATACAATATTTGTCCTGTGTCTGGCTTATTTCACTCAACATGCTAGCTAGCTAGCATGTTGATACAGTTTTCTGTCCAGGTCTTTTCTCAAGTCTTCATTCACCATCATTTAAACCTTCCCCACCATCCTTACATCTCTAGCTTTCCATATTCTTCAGTTTGCTTTTTATTTTTTTTGGTGTTTGGTTATTACTAGTATGAAAACCTCTCCCCAAAATGTGTGAGCATTTTTCAGATCCTAGACTGCATAACCCTCTCCCGTACCTTCATATCACCTCACAGACCCTTCGTGAATGCCCAGTAAATAGCTGAATTGCATTTTCTTCAGAGTTATGGCCCTGAGCACCTGCTGACCTTCTCCAATCTCCGGCGAGCTGGGCTCCTAACAGAGCAGGCCCCAGGGGATACCCTCACAGCAGTGGAGAGTAAAGTGAGCAAGCTGGTGACAGACAAGGCTGCAGGTAAGCTGGGAGCACAGGTACCCCCCCCGCCAAGTACCTCAGTGTTCCCTCTTATCTCAATAGGCTCAGCTCTCTGGGAAGGTGAGAAGGAGCTGGGCAAGGAGAATGTGATTCCTTACTCTTACTGGCATTGTCGTTGCTACTTCTGCTAGTAAAGAGCAGTTTCCACTTATGCACATTTACTATGTGCTAAGCCATAAAGTAAGTCCTTTAGATAGTTTCTCCTTTAATCCTCCCAAAGACTCCCATTTTACAGATGAGGAAACTGAGGCTTAGAGAGGTTAGCTTCTTGTCCAGGGTTCCTCAGGTAGTAAGTCAAATTTGAACCCAGGTTGGTTTGACTAAGAAGCCCAAACACTTAATAAACTAGTCACTCTGTAGACTGCATTTAGTAGGTAGCTGGTATCCTATAGGAGGAAGTGTGTGGGTGGGGAGAAAAGTGAATGTCTTGATTGGTTCCAGAGAATTATAAGTGAAGGGTTTTGAAGGGATCTTCAGATGTGACAGGTACTGCTGTTTGAAGAGGTCCTGTCATTTCCTGAATGAGACCGCCTATGGCAGTATCACGAGTCCGTAGACTTTAGATGAAACCTAGCACGGATGTCTTCCCCAGGAAAGATTACTGATGCCTTCAGTTCTCTGGCCAAGAGGAGCAATTTTCGTGCCATCAGCAAAAAGCTGAACTTGGTATGTGGAACAGGGATAGATGGGGAGGCAGTGGGTTTGGTCTTTTGTGGAAAGCTGGAATCCTTAAAAATCTTTTGTCATTTAAAAAAAATTTTAAAACTATACATTTAAAACAAAAAAGCCTTTTGTCATTTTGTGTTTTTATAAAGGGCCTTTTGTATTTTAACATTATAGTGTAAGCTTAATTTTATAATGAGAAAGGCACAAAGAGTCATTCATTTTATAAACATGTCATGAGCACCTACCAATGCCAGAAAATATGCTAAGTGTTGCCTCACTGACAGAACTGTCCCATATCACATCACTGAAGTGTTGGGAGCCCCTTCATAGAAGGCTTGGGGGCTCATTCAAGAGAATCAGCAGTACTGAAGAGTTTAATCTTTGGTTATGTATTTTTTTTTCAGTGCTATTGCTGGCTCTCTAATTGAAATAAGAATTGTTCTTTTGGATAAACCACCTTTATCTCTATTGTCCCTTGCCTAATGTAGTACCTTTTGCATTCTAGATCCCACGTGTGGATGGCGAGTATGACCTCAAAGTGCCACGGGACATGGCTTATATCTTCAGTGGTGCTTATGTGCCTCTTGGCTGCCGAATCATTGAGCAGGTGAGAACAAGTGACTCTTGCACCCATCCATATTTCACTTTGCCATTCTCTTGATCCCTGTGCGGCTGGCCTACCCCAACCTTTTACTACCCTCATAACCAGCAAGAAATGCGACAGTCTGATTTCTGCAACCTTTCTTTCCTAAGCCTAATGCTGCCTGTGGACTTGAAACTAGTGCTTGCATCTTCCCAGGTGCTGGAGCGACGAAGCTGGCAAGGCCTTGATGAAGTGGTACGGCTGCTTAACTGCAGCGAGTGTGCATTCACAGGTACGTGGCACTGACAGGTGAGGGCAGGGTGATAAGGAGAACTGGGCTCGATGCATGTCAGTGAAGAGTTGAGCTCAGTCTGATGCCTCACAGACACGACCAAGGAAGACAAGGCTTCCAGTGAGTCCCTGCGCCTCATTTTGGTGGTGTTCTTGGGTGGTTGCACATTCTCTGAGATCTCCGCCCTCCGGTTCCTGGGCAGAGAGAAAGGTAAGAGAGACCAGAAAGGTGAGAGCTAACCTGCCTGGGATCTGGGGAGAAAGGGCCGTGCACAGGAAGGCTTTCCTCCTGGCCCCTGGGTACCACTTGCCATAGCCTTGCTGTTGGACAGCTGGAGTGGGGATCCCAAGAGCATGGCACTGATGACTTTGTCTGTAAACTGGCTGTCTGGTCCATCGGAGGACTGTGGAACCGGAGGGGCTTGGTCTGATTACTGTTGGGGGCCTAAGATATGCTCTTTGTCACTTTTCCTGCTGCTCTTCACTTCATAGGGTACAGGTTCATTTTTCTGACGACAGCAGTCACCAACAGTGCTCGCCTTATGGAGGCCATGAGTGAAGTGAAATCCTGAAGTTTTTCTGACCAGCGTTGAAGATTTCCCTTAAAACTGGGGTGCAGGAGTTCAGCATCAACTACCCTGCTAAGAGCTGGGGAGCCTGGAACTTATTTGGGGTTTGGAGAGCATATCTGGGAAGAGCATTCACCTCCTGCACCCAGGATATTTCCAGTTTTTGTTTTTATGAAGTACAACCCATGCTGATAAGACATGAGGGAGAAAAAGAGGTAGCTTTGCTAAATCCTGTTTGAATATCGTTGTAAATAAAGCTTGTACTTTCAAATGTAATGTTTGTAAAATGTAATGTTTGTAATTCTAGACATGCACTTCCCCTTCTATTAGGGAAGGCACAGTGGGGCTTTACATAGGGCTTCATATGCTCCTTGGCCTGCACACTGTAGGCTCTGGACCTGGTCTGGCTCTTCTTGTGAATGTCCCTAAACTGCCCCATACCAGAAGTTCCTTAACATCAAGGGAAGGGGGTAGATTAGATGATCAGCAAGCATTCTTCAAATTCTAAAATTCTGTGATTGATGTCACTTTAGAGAAAGTGAGTTTCTTATTGTTATTTGAACTTAAGGAGGTGCTTTAATTTTAAGCTTTGTGTTTCTTATTGTAGAATGAGAGGTTGTGTCCCTGTGAGAGCAGTTGCCTGCACCAGCAAACAGGCACTCTGAAGATTGCCCGTGCCTTTCCGATTGCTGATTCCAGTGTCTTTTTCGCTTTACCTTTTAAAACTTATGAAATATAACCACATATATTCGTGGTCTCTTTTCAGTCCTAGACTAACATGATCTCACTGATGACCGTCTTTTCCTTCTTTTTTCTTTCAAGATTTCTTTTTTTTTATTCCCCATCTCCCCCACCCCCCCATTGTTTGCACTTGCTGACTCCTCTCTGTGTCTCTTTCTTTTTGTGCTCGTCGTCTGGCTCGGCTTCTTTTTTTTTTTTTTGCAGGCACCAGGAACTGAACCCAGGACCTCCCATGTGGGAGGAAGGTGCCCAAACGCTTAAGCCACCTCTGCTTCCCGCTTGTTGTGCCTCTCATTGCGTCATCTCGTTGCTTCATCTCGCTGTCTTGCTTGTCTTCTTTAGGAGGCACTGGGAACCGAACCCGGGACCTCCCATGTAGTAGCCAACTTCTTGAGCCACATCCGCTTCCCAGTCTTTTCCTTTTTGACATTCTTTTTTTTCAGCTTCCACAACACTCTTTTTCTCCTCTGACATCTCTGTAGTTCTACATTTGTCTCCTTTGAGTACTTCCCCCAATATCTGCTCCTCTTTTCTCTAGGAATAAGCTTAATAAAAAGCAAAGTGCAGCACTTATGATCAATCAGTTTTGTCTAAGCGCAAAACTATATGTATGCATGTATCCTGGGTAAAAAATGTCCTTCACAAAATACTGTCAGATTAACTTGAACATTTTTATAACTCCCTCCTCCTGTTAGTAATTGAGACATGCAAACAACCATTACAATTTTTTTCTTCTAGCTTATTTTTGTGTGTATATGGTAAAATGTACATAACATAAAAATTAACGTTTTAACCATTTTGAAGTGTGCAGTTCAGTGGATTAAATACATCCGAAGTGGTATATAACCATCACCACTATTTCCAGAACTTCTCTATCACCCCAAAGAGAAACGCTGTACCTATTAGGCAATCACTCCCCATTCCCTCTAGAGCTGCCTCCCCACCCCCAGCCTCTGGTAACCTCTAGTCTACTTTCTGTCCCAATCAATTTACCTATTCTAGATTATTTCATATAAGTGGAATCATACAAGTATTTGGCCTTTTGTGCCTGGCTTATTCCATTTAGCATGTTTCCAAGGTTCATCCATGTTGTAGCAGAACTTCATTTCTTTTTATGGCTGAATAATATTCCTTTGAGTGGATATATCATATTTTGTTTACTCAATCATCTGTTGATGGACACTTGAGTTGTTCTTACCTTTTGGCTATTGGGAATAATGCTGCTATGAACATTCATGTTCAAGTACCCATTTGAGTCCCTGTTTTCAATTCTTTTGGTTATATTCCTAGGAGTGGAATTAATTACTAGGTCATATGGTAATTCTGTGTTTAACTTTTCGAGGGACCGCCAAACTATTTTCCACAGTGCTGCATCATTTTACATTCCTATCAACAATGCATGAGGGTTCCAATTTCTCCACATGCTTCCCAACACTGGTTTTCTGATTTTTTTTTTTTTTTAAATAATAACCATCCTAGTGAGTGTGAAGTAGTAGTACCTCATTTTCATTTCCCTGATGACTGATCATGTCAAACATCTTTTCATATGCTTATTGGTTATTTGTATGTCTTCTCTGAACCATTACAATTTTTTTTTTTAAGATTTATTTTATTTATTTCTCCCCACCCCCTCATTGTTTTGCACTTGCTATTGTGTGCTCGTTTGTTGTGTGTTCAGGAACCGAATCTGGGGCCTCCCATGTGGGAGAGAGCACCTAATTGCTTGAGTCACCTCCGCTCCCTGCTTTGTTGTGTCTCTCATTATGTTTTTCCTCCTTGTGTCTCTTG
>JAQZBX010090238.1:0-12538 GCA_029593785.1 Cabassous unicinctus
TTATATATGGGTTATTTGTTACAATTTAATTCTTTCTTATATATCTTGTCTAACAAGATTTTTTCTCAGCTTATGTTTATTTTTATGACTGCTTAATAAACAGCAACATTATTTTATTTGCACTCTCTTGGTAGGCATGGCATTTTGCTTTGGTAAATTTCATTCTGCCAAGTGTGTCAGTCAGGGTCCCAGTAGGAAACAGATGGTACACTCTAATTGGGTAATTTAAGAAGAGACTAATAAAGAGACTATTTACAAGGATGTGGGTGAGGAGCAGGGAAAACCCACAAGGGATCGTGTCATACTCCCTAGACCTGAATAAGCACAGGGAAGAGTGGTTACTAGAACCCAGAGAAGGAGAGAGAGTTGTATGGAAAGGGCCTACTGATTGGAGCAGTGGCCTTTGGTTGAAGGACACTCCGGGGTAGCAGGAAGCAAGCTTAGGGAATAAAAAACCAGTTTCACTCCCATTCCCAGCTGTCCTTCTGGTTCTGCCCATTGGCCAAACTCAAGTGGAAGTCAGAGAACAAGGAATTTTGTTAATCTGGTCATACAGATCAGTCCCCAGGGACCTAGACAAGGATGGAGAAGGGTAGATCTGGAAGGACAGGTGAAGATATCAAGTAGTTCAACCAAAGAGTCCTTACCTTTTCATAAGTTCAGTGATTATTCTCTACAAGCTGGCCCAGCCTCAGTTTGGTGAGTTGCTTTGGATGGAAACTACAACTTGTTTTCATTCAAAGTCAAGCATGCATTTACTGAGGAAGAGAAGGGAAAGATAATTCAGATGGCTGATTCTCAGGAGACAAGCTGAATGGGACAAAGTATCATTGAGGGTTGCAGAAGAGATGGGTAGAGAGTTCAAATATGTATGGAGCTACCATCTGGGCATTCTTAGAAAGTTTCTGAAATGTGGCCCCATTCTAGATCAGTATCATATTTAAGGAATAGTGCAAGTAAAAATCCAAAACTTCCCTTGAGTATCTCAGTCATTTAAGGAAGGTCAAGAATGTAAACCAAAGCAAAATATGGTAATATCACATATTGTCTTCCATTGTTTTGCCCAAAGAAACTTACAGTAATTTCTCACTCAGCCCAGAAAAATACTTTCCTATTGCCTTTCCATTAGTCTTTATATTATCTCTCTCCTCCAGACTCCTCTCCTGTACAAGGCCTCCCAATATGCCACATTTCTCTCATTTCATACAGCCTCTTACAGCTTTTATTCTTTTTTCCTTTTATTTTATTGACTTTCTCTGCAGAATTTTCCAGTATGACTTTTACCCTTCTTTTCCTTAGTACACTAAGGAATGGAGATCAGGTAAGGCGGCAAGACCCAAACCAAACCTCTGAGTCTGGCAGAAGGAGGGAGGAAAGCTGTGAGGAGGTAATTTTTTTACATCTTCTCCTCCCTGTTTTCCTCCTTTTCCCTTACAAAGAAGGTAGAGGTAGAAATTATGACAAAGCTGCTAGAGTCTGCCTAACAATGTGAATTACTCTTCCAGATTTCCCCCCATGTTGTGCAAAACACTTTGAAATTTCATGGAAGGAAGAGCATTTGTGGAAAAGCTGCCGTTGCTATTATAGTTGCATCGTGGAGCTTGGTGTTCTCAGAGAATAAACCTATAAAAGGTGTATGAGTTTTGCCCACAGATTTGTTAAGCCTAATTATTTCCTTTGAGTGAGATGGGTACATATGGAGATTTCCATTGTCAGGGAAAATGAGCAGATGGTGTGAGGTACCATGGTCTTGACTGGGAGTGGGTAGGTGTTTGTACCTGCTGCCCTCGATCCCTGCTGAGCAACCTGGGAACCCCAACTTGGGTTGTTCCCAAGTGTTACTGTGAGGACTGTGAGTGTGCCATTTCCTGCGGTTTTTCAAGGGATATGTGTAGCAGCAGTATTATGTCTTTCTTGGCATGCCAATCTGATTTCATGGAGTTTTTGAAAAACAGCCCCCTCAGGGACGTCTATGGTTGTTTTGACATTTAGGATTGAAAATATTTTCCATGTAACCTTTACATTAAAGGACCTATAGCTAGGGATGAACATGGTATATATTTGTTTCCTTCTGTGTGGGCATTTGGGGTAGTGCTCAAAAGGAATCCTGCTTTAAATGAAGCAAGTACCAGGGAAGAATGTAGGGGAAGGGAGAGAGAAGAGAAAAAAAGATAAAAATGAGATTGTGCCCATCAGTACTTCCATCTGCTGACACATATTTCCAACTTTGAATTTGGAGCCTGGGTAATCCCTATTAAGAATGAGGATATGAATTATCATTGGCCAAGATCTTCCATTCTTCCAGACCTCACAGAGGCTAGGAAGTTGAGCATGTTTAGATTGTAAGGCCATCACTCCATTTGTTCACCATTTAGTTGTACTCTCTTTGAGTGTCCCCATGTCTCCTCCAGGCAATAGATGTTTGTTGATAATTAGGAGATGAGGTTAGAGAATGGTAGGCAGCCCTCTCAGCTCTGGAGGATTTGTAAGGTGAGATTGGGAGTCTTTGAAAGGGCATGTAATGATAGTTACTCTACTATGAGCTTCCTTACTGGTTTCTAAATACCTTGAGTGTAGAGACCTTTTTGTTGATCTTTGTAGTCCCCACAGAATCTCAAGCATGTTAAGGAAGGATATGTTTAAAGAACCTTCATTGAAAGACAGAATCTGTAAAAGAAACATAGCAAATCATGGTAGGAAATAAGACAACTTCCTTATGGATCTTTGGTCAGTGCACATTTTGGCAGAAGGATCCAGAAGGGCAGGATTAGCGACCACATGGCTTCCCCTCAGTCCATCTTAGTGCACTTCCCATTTAAGCCATGTGTTATCTGTGTTCTCAGAGTTGGCCTGGATTTAGAGAGAATGGAGAGGGGATGGGAAGGGGGATCTTTAATTCCTCCACCCATCATTAAAAAGGAGTGCTTCCATTTTTATCTGTTTTTGTGTAGTCGCATATGATTTGTAAAAAATCAAAACACGAATAGCTCTGGGACTTCTGTTTAAACATGGAAAATATACCACATGCATTAATCTCTTCTCTCACTTGAATTTTCCATTAAAATGATATTCAAAGAACAAAAATGAAATTATATAAACCCATGGGGACAAAAAAGCAGGACAGCAGATGTTTCAGTTTCCCAGCTGCCAAAACAAATACCATGCAATAGGTTGGCTTAGAAAGTGGGAATTTATTAACTCACAGTCATGAGGCTTGGAGAATTCCAAATCCAGGTGTCATCAAGGAGATGCTTTCTCCCAGAAGACTGTGGCATCTGGAGCTGGCTGCCAGTATTCTTTGGTCCCTGGCTTCTCTGTCAATGCACATGGTGGCCTCTCCTGGCTTTTCCTTTCTTTTCTGGGTTCCATTGACTTTCAGCTTATGGCTGCTCCCTATGGGTTTTTTCTCTCTCAGTGACCTTCCATAAAAGGCTTTCAGTAATAGCAGTAAGGACCATCCTGGGCCACACCCATATCTAAAGTAACCTCATCAAAAGATCCTATTTACAAAGGTTCAGCAGAGCAGAGGAAGTTATAATCCAAGTTGTTGAGAGAATAATACTAAGAAGAAGTGAGCTGATCCACTCCACAAAACTCCAGAAAAATTCAGGGTTGGAGACCCTGGTACCACAGAAGAGCAGAAATCAGTAGAAACAGTGCAAGTTTAATATACAGAGCATTTGGACTCTCAGATCCACTGCCCAATCCAGAAGAGCCAGGCAACCACTTCTTCCATTTACCTTCTTGTTATGGGATGGAATTATGTCCCCAAAATGGATACATATGCTCAAGTCCTAACTCCCAATCTCGTGAACATGATCCTATTTGGAAATTGGATCTTAGTTAAAATGAAGCCTGGGTGGATTTGGGTGGGCCTTAACCCATATGACTCCGTCTTTATAAGGAGAGGAATTTTGGACATAGACAGAGAGGATAGTCATGTGATGGATGCAAAGATTGAGTTATACCAGAAGCCATGGCCAGAACCCTACAGACTTCAGAGGACAGGTTTAGACTCTGGAAAAATTGAACCAGAGTGGCAACATTGGGTGGCAAAGGATGAGGGTGCTGAGTAAAAACAGGTACATGAAGTGAAAGTTTGTGTCTTGATTGGTAGAATCCCTGGCTTCATTCCCCCACCCTGCTCACAGAATACCTGTATCTAATCATATATAGTGCCCAGGCAGGAGCCTGGAGGAGCCGTCTCTTGAGAAACTGATGATTCCTAGAAAGAAAACCTTTGGATATTGACATTTGAGGATCCTTCAACAACAAAAAAACCCCAGCTCACCACTTACTTACAGTAAATTCCAACAGTTGAAATGCAAAAGAACAGTTAGTGCTCTTTTAGTACCTCATTCTTAAATATGAATGGAGAGCCAAGGTTTCCCACACATCTGAGGAAAGCCTTTAAACCAGCAGTTCTCAACTTTGGCTGCACATTAGAGTCACCTAGGGGAGCTTTAAAAATGTTGATATCATGATCCCACCCAAAGAGATTCTGATTGATTTTCTAATGTTGAGCCATCCTGGTATATCAGTGATGAAACTCACTTGGTCATGGTGTATAATTCATTTGATGTGTTGTTGAATTCAATTAGCAAGTATTTTGTTGAGGATTTTAGTATCAAGGTTCAATAGAGAGATTGGTCTATAGTTTTCCTTTCTTGTGGTTTCTTTGTTTGGCTTTGGTATTAGGGTGATGTTGACATCATAAAATGAGTTAGGCAATGTTCCCTCCACTTCTGGTTTTTCAAAGAATTTAAGTGTTAGTTCTTTCCAGAAAGTTTAGTAGAATTCACCTGTGAAGCCATCTGGTCCTGGGCTCTTCTTAGTTGGGAGGTTTTTGATGACTAATTCTATCTCATTACTTGTGATTGGTCTGTTGAGTTCATCAATTTCTTCTTTTGTCAATGTAAGCTGCTTGTGTGTTTCTAGGAATTTATCCATTTCCTCTAAATTATCCATCTTTTTAGCATATAATTTTTCAAAGTATCCTCTTATGCTATTCTTTATTTCTGTGGAGTCAATGGTGATATCGCCTTCCTCGGTTCTCATTTTATGTATTTACATCTTCTTTCTTTTTTTCCTTTGTTAGTCTAGCTAAGGGTTTGTCAATTTTATTGATCTTCTTGAAGAACCAGCTTTTGGTTCTGTTTATTTTTTCTAGTGTTTTCTTATTTTCAGTTTCATTTAGTTCTGCTCTGACCTTTGTTATTTCCTTCTTTCTACTTCTTTTGGGGTTAGTTTGTTGTTCTTTTTCTAATTCCTCCAGATGTGCAATTTGGTCTTTATTTTAGCTCTTTCTTCTTTTTTAATATAGGCATTTATGGCTATGAATTTTCCTCTCAGTACAGCTTTTGCTACATCCCATAGGTTTTGATACATTTTGTTGTCATTTTCATTTATTTCAAGGTAGTTACTGATTTATTTTGCAATTTCATCCTTGACCCACTGTTTGTCCAAGAATGTCTTGCTCAACTTCCATATCTTTGTGCCTCATCTGGTTCTCTGTCCCTTACTGTTTTCCAGGTTCATTCCTTTGTAGTCAGAGGAATTATTTTGTATAATTTCAATCTTTCTGAATTCATTAAGAGTTATTCTGTGGCCTAGCATGTGGTCTATCCTGGAGAATGATCCATGTGCACTCGAGAAGAATGTATACTCTGCTGTATTTGGGTGTAATGTTCTGTATATGTCTATTAGGTCCAGATCCTCTAATGTATTATTCAAAGTCTTGTTTCTTTATTGATTCTCTGTTGAGATGTTCTGTCTAATGGTGATAATGGTGTATTAAAGTCCCTCACTATCATTGTAGAGGCATCTATTTCTCACTTAGTTTTTCCAGTGTTTGCCTCATATATTTTGAGGTGTCCTACTTAGGTGCATAAATGTTATGATTGTTCTTTCTTCTGATAGATTGCCCCTTTTCACTTTGACATGTCATTCCTTTTATTATTGTATAGGGTCCATTTTTGTCTCTTAAAATAGTTTTGCATTTAAAGTCTATTTTGTCTGATATTAGTATAGCTACTCCCACCCTTGTTTGCTTGTAGAATTTTTTTCCAACCATTCACTTTCAGTCTCCTTGTATACCTGGGTCTAAGGTGGATTTCTTGTGGACAGCATATAGACAGGTCATATTTCCTTATCCATTCTGCCAATCTGTGTCTTTTGACTGGTGAGTTTAATCCATTAACATTCAATGTTATTACTGTCAAGGAATTACTTATGATAGCCATATTTTCTTTAGGTTTATGTATGTCAAATATTGTTTTTATTTCTCTTTTTATCTTTTTGGTTGTTCTTACACTCCCCTCCAACTCTCTCTCTCCTGTTTTTTCCTTTCAACCTGCAGAACTCCCCTTAGCATTTCTTGAAGTGCAGGTTTCTTATTGACATACTCTCTTAAATTCTGTTTATCTGTGAATATTTTGAACTCTCCCTCATTTTTGAATGCCAGTTTTACTGGACAGAGAATTCTTGACTGGAAGTTTTTTCTTTTAGCACCTTGACTATGTCATATCACTGCCTTCTTGTCTCCATGGTTTCAGATGAGAAATCAGCACTTAATCTTATCATGCTTCCCTTGTATGTGATGATTCTCTTTTCTCTTGTTGCTTTCATTATTCTCTTTGTCTTGAGCATTGGACAGTTTGACAAGTATATGTCTTGGAGTAGGCCTGTTAGGATTTATACTGTTTGGGGTGTGTTGTGCTTCCTGGACTTGTACGTCCATGTCCTTCAATAGGGTTAGGAAGTTTTCAGCCATTATTTCCTTTAACACACCTTCTGTCCCCTTTCCCTTCTCTTCTCCCTCTGGGATGTGTATAATATATATGTTTCTACATTTCGTGCTGTCATTTGAATCCCTGAGTCCCTGCTGGATTTTTTCTATGTTTTTATCAATCTGTTCTATCTGTTTGATTTCGGCTGTACTGTCTTCCACGTCACTGATTATTTCCTCTGCATGTTCAAATTTGTTGTTATGTGCTTCCATTATATTTTTGATATCTTGTATTGTGCCATTCATCACCATCATATCTATAATTTTTTAATCTATGTTTACAATTTCTTCAATGTGTTCTCCCAGTGTCTTCCTAATATCCTTAATCTCTTCCTTCATTTCATTAAGTTTATTCATGATATTTGTTTGGACATCTCTGATGAGGTGTTCCATGTTCTGCATCTTCTCCCATTTCTCAGTTGGTTCATTGGACTGGGCAAGTCTTCCTGTTTCTTAGTATGGGCTGTAATTTTTTGTTGGTGTCTAGGCATCAGTTTATCTTGATGGGTTTGTTCAGTTGATTAGCTTCTCTTTCTAATCTAGGGCTTTATTTTGTTGTTTTTTTTTGTGTGTGGTAAGTTTTCACTTTGACACTTCATTCCTCTTATTCTATTTCCTTGCTGTTGTCCATGTTCCCTTGAAAAAAAAATTAGGGCCAAAGAAAAGGAAAGAGGTAAGAAGAGAAAAAGGATAATAATAATAGTAAAAGGTAGAAAAGGAACTGTAGAAGACCTAGGAAAATGAATAATTAATTGAGTAAGAAGTGCAGAGGAATAAGAATAAAAAAGTGGAGTACAAACAATGAGATGAGAAACTGAATATATAGGAATATATATAGGATGAATTCAGATGAGAAACTGAATATATAGGATGAATTAAGAGTCCAGAATGATGAGACGAGAAGGAAAGAGAAAAGAAAATATAAATAGAAGAAAAAGTAATAAAAGAAAAACAGAGAAAAAAGGAGAGAGAAATAAAGACAAGAAAATTGAAGACCAAACAAAAAGAGGTGGAATGTAAGAACAACAATAGAAAGCAAAAGATAGAAAGATGACGGAAGGAAAAGAAATAGCATAGGCAGACAAAACTGGTAAACAAACAAACAAAAAAAGGGAAACAAAGGAAGGGGAAACAGAACAAAGAAGAAACAAGACAGCAGCAACTAATTTTAAAATGGGGGGCGGGGGAGAAAGAGGATAAAAAAAGAAACAAAAGAACAAAAAGCAAACAAGCAAACAAACAAAAACTATGGAAAAAACAGCCTTCCCTCTTAGGCCCCTAAGGAGCTTCTCTGGCTGCCAGTGTTCATTAATCAATTACCTTGCAGTCTGCCCTCTGCAGGTTTTGAACTGGGTTTTAGTGGGTAAACTAAGTTAAATTTTAAAAAAAGGAAGATTTTTAAAGAAAAATAAGAGCTCCAAGAAAAGCTAATACAAAAAGAATGTCTATGTGTTCCCTGTCCTAAAATTTCAACTGGATGTCTGATAACTTGGTGGATCACTTCTCTAAGAAGAGACAAGAATTAAACCAGGGACCTTGGATATTCAAGGTGGTAACTCCTCCCCTGAGCTAAACTTCCTCCTTGAGTCAGTTAGCCTTTCAGAAAGCTATCTGCCCCCTTTCCCTTGGGCAGGTTAGAATCTTTGCAGTTGGCCAGAGTCCTGCTGATTAGGTGCATGTCTGTCCCCACCCCCTTTGTATTCTAATTGCTTTCTCTCCCAGGGTAGCTGGGCGTGACAACCTGTGCTAGTGGATCCCCTCTCCCCTCTCCTGGTCAGGTTGAGGTCCCTTTTGAGATTCAAAGGAGGCTTTGGTGACAGAACTCACCACCAAGAAACCAGTCTTGACTCTCTTCCAACCCCTCCTCCTCCCAGTGAACCCTAAATAGGCCCTTGAAAGCTTATTGAGGCTTTGTACCACCTGCCTCCCTTCGAGGAGTTGGAATTTTGTCAGTTGTCTGTCTCTGCCCTGTCTCTGCCCTCTCTCCGCCCAAGTTCCTCTCTGCCAGGGAGGTTGGGTGCATCAGGCTCCCTCTCCCCTCTTCCTAGGGCCATCTCGGTGCCGGCTGGTATGCTCCCCCAAGTTCAAAGGGGGCCCAGGTAACCAAACCCACAGAAAGGAAACCCTTTCCACCCTTTACCAGAACCCTCTTCCCCAGAGAATGCTCCCTCCCACTCGGTGGCGGGTGGGCATCAAGAGGTCCAGGGACACTTTTTGCCTTGAGGGTGGGGCTTAGCTGCCCACCGTTTCCAGCCACAGGGGTAAGAAATTCATGGTTTTCCCTTGGGCTCTTTATGTCTTTGTCCAGTTCCCTCCAGATCAAATGTCCTGAAGCCTCCTGCTCTGTGGCTTCCCAAAACAGTTCATTTCGGTAAGATTTTGCCCCTTTCTCAGCCGTTTTTTGCGAAGAGCTGGGGAGTGCTCACCTAAGCCAATGCCATCTTGCTGGAACTCCTAGAACTTCTCAAGTGGTTCTGATATACATCCAAGTTTGAGAACTGTTGCTTTAAACTATGGATGTATTTTATTTAGACTAAAAAAATAACAGTTAATTTTCTATTAAAATATTATGCTGTTTAAGAAAAAAGGAGAAGAAAATAATGTGCTACAGGATAAAAAAACTCTTTAGCCTGACCCACGAGGCCCTCACATGTTCCTTCCCCAGGTTACCTTTGTAACTTTATCTCCTCAGCTCAGTGCCAACAATACCCACACCATGTCTCTGCCATCCCCATACTCCTTGACTCTTCTTCTTGTGCTTTTTTTTTTTATTTTTAATTTTTTACTTTGAAATATATTTTACAGGACAGTTACAAAAATAATACAGAGAACTCCAACATACCCCTATCCCTGCAAATACCCAGATTGACCAATATTGACATTTTGCTACATTTACCATAGCATTCTACCTATCTATTCATCTATTTATCAATCCATCCATCTATCTATCTGTTGTCTATGTGTCTATCTATCAATCCATTTTTTTAAACACTTGAGTGTAGATTGTATACATCATGTTCTTTGAACACTTAATATTACTATGTACATTTTCTAAGAACAAGGATATTCACTTATATAACCACCTTAAGTGTAGTTATCAAGTTCAAGAAATTTAACATTGATATAAAATTTATACTCTAGCAGAGTGGGTGTAGCTCAGTGGTTGAGTGACTGCCTGGTATGTACGAGGTCCCAGGTTCAATCCCCAGTATCGCCTTTAAAAAAAAATTATAGTCTATATTCCATTTATTTCATACATGTCAATAATGTCTTTTTGAGTCTTCTCTCCTTTCTTATTAGATTCTGTCCAGTATCATGGATTGCCTTTAATTGTAATTGTCTCTTTAGTTGTTCTTTCTTTCTTTTTAATTGTGGAAATATATATACAACATAAACTTTCCCATCTCAACCACTCCCATACATACTGTTCAGTGGGTTCAATCACATTCACAATGTTGCAGTACTCTTACCACCTTCCATTACTAAGACTTCTCCATCTCTTCAAGCAGAAACCCATTATGCATTAGTGCTCCATCCCCCTGCCTCCCTGCCCATGTCAATCTGTATTCTACTTCATTTCTGTGAGCTTGCATATTCTCCAATGTTTTCTTCATATTTACTATGGGGCTTAAAACTAACATCTAAATCTGCATCAATATAATTTGCTTTGATATCAACTTAACTTCAATAGTATCCACAGACTATATTCCTATACCCCTTTATCCCTCTGCCTTTATGTAAATCTTGTCGCAAATTATGTGTTTATACATTATAAGTCCCAAACCACTGATTTATCCTTACATTTTATGCGTTTTCCTTTTAGATACTGTTGGAAATATCTAAATATGAAAAAAAAGTGGAGTTACAAACCAAAAATATGATGGTATTGGCATTTATATTTACCTATGTCATTACCTTTACTAGAGATGTTTATTTCTTCATGAGGTTTTGATCTATTGTCTGTTGTCCTTTCTTTTCAACCTTCAGAACTCTCTTTAGCATCTCTTATAAGGCTGGTCTAGTGGTGATGAACTATCTCATGCCAATCTCTCCCTCTTTTTTTTTTTTTTAACAGAAATAGCTTTTATTGCCTTATTCTCTTTTCAGAAGTTAAGCATATTTATTTATTTATTTATATTATAGAAGTTGTGAGTTTACAAAACAATCATACATACCAGACAGGATTCCCATACATCGTCCTGCCACCAACACCTTGCAACATGATGGAACATTTGTTACAAATGATAAAAGAAGATTGCCGAAATATTACTAACTATAGTCCATATTTTTCCCACAAACCATCCCATTTTATTAACATGATATATTAGTATTGTATATTTGTTTTAGTTCATGAAAGAATGTTCTCATATTTGTACTGTTAACCACAGTCCATCATCCACCACAGTGTTCACTGTTATACAGTCCCATGCCTTGTACAATCCATCCAAAGTGTATGCTCAGTGGCTCTCATTTGCATCACAGAGTTGTGCTGTCATCACTTCAGTCAATTTTAGAGCGTGTTCATAATTCCAAAGGAAAAATCTTATGCCCCTTATACCCCCATATTGTTGGCCCTTAGAATTGATATAGTATCTTCTTTGCCACTGCTGCAAAAATATTACAATATTACTGTTAACTATAGTCCATAAGTAACATTCATTGTATTTTTCCATGTATCGCCATATTCTTAACACCTTGTAATAGAAGAATATTCTTGTATTTGTACTATTAACTGCAATCTTCATCCATCACTGAAATTATTATATTATACAGTCCTTAGATTATCCTCTACTTCTTTTCAATTAACATTTATGACCCTAGACTATCCCTTTCAGCCACAATCACATTTATAAGTCAGCAGTGCTAATTATATTCACTATAATGTGTTACCATCAACTCTATCCATTTTCACACATTTACAATCAACTTTTAAAAATTCTACGTACATTGAGCATCAGCTCCCCCTTCTCAACACACATTTTAACATTATGTTTGTTGTGTATTTTGGGGGATTTTCTGGGTATAGGATCATATCAGCAGGTAGTGAGAGTTATACTTCTTACTTTCCTATTTGGGTGACTTCTATTTCTTGTTCTTGCCTAATTACTCTAGCTAGAACTTCTAGCACAATATTGAATAACAGTGGTTACATTGGTATCCTTGTCATGTTCCCGATCTCAGTGGGAAAATTTTCATTATTTCACCATTGAATATAATGTTAGCTGTGGGTTTTTCATATATGAACTTTATCATGCTGAGAAAGTTTCCTTTAATACCTATCTTTTGGAGTGTTTTTTTTTTTCAAAAAAAAAAATTAAAAAAAGAAAAAAAACCTGAAAAAAAAAGAAGCGTTGCTAGATTTTATCAAATACCTTTTCTGCATCAATCTAGATGATCACGTAATTTTCTTCTTCGATTTATTAATGTGGGATATTATACTGACTGATATTCTTGTGTTAAACCACCCTTGCATAGTTGGATAAAACCCTCTATATAATTCTTTTATATATATATATATATATATATATTTTTTTTTTATTGTGGGTAAAAATCAAATTTTTCACAATACATACAAATATTTGTAAAATGATATATAAATACATATGCATATATGTGCATTTGTTTTCATAAATGTTATTTTATATATGTATATATATGTATTTTTAAAGGTGCTAAGATTACCTATATAATTCTTTTAATGTGCTTTTAGATTCAATTAGCGAGTACTTTGTTGAAGATTTTTGCATGTAT
>JAQZBX010090239.1:0-12519 GCA_029593785.1 Cabassous unicinctus
AAATAAAAGTAAATAAATCTTTAGGAAAAAAAAAAAAAGAGTCAGAGAGAGTAAGACATAGATCTGAAGTCCCAGAAAGGGATGCAGGGGTAGATTTAACATGTGCAAGTGTCTGAAAGCACCGCAAAGGGCAAGGGAGAGACCCGGAGGTGGGCTTGGACATCGCTTCAAATTTGAGCCCAGGCTTTCCCACTAACTACATCAGGCTGGGGATGGGTACGTGTGAGCTCAGTGTACTCTTCTCTCTACTTTTGTGCATGTTGGAAAATTTCATAAGAACCTCCCTTTGTCCTTAAAGAAAGGACTTAACTTCTCGTTCCTCAATTTCTTCATCTTTATAATGTGCTTTAGAACTGTCCCTGCTTTAAGTTGCTGTGTGGATTAAATCAGATGAATTGACTCTGGGGTTATATCCAGAACAGTGCTTGACAGAGAGCAAACTCTTACAAAGATGAGCAATTGATTTTTAATCCTTTGTAAATAGTAATACCAGCAGCAGCATAATAGTTATGTTAACAGCAGACACTTGGGCCACACACTGGGAATTGTTTAATTATTATTGGGACAGACGGAGGCACATGTTGAGGTGGGGAGCGGAAGGCAGGGGGCTCAGGGGGGCTTGGAGACTCAAGTGCCCTAGGCGAATGAATTCTTGTTTGGGAGCTTTACACCTGAGCGTGGTGGGGACTCCACAAGGAGAGCGTGGGTGTGTGTGGGGGTGCGTGTGTGTGTGGGGGGGGTGCGGGGGTGTGTGGGGGTGTGGGGCTGTGGGGGTGTGCAGGGATGTGCGGGGGGCGGTCAGCATGGTTGGTGGGGCGAGCTGGAGCTGATGGGTGAGCCTTGGTGCTGAGAGAGGCTCTCTCACAACACACACTCACAAACACGCAGAGACACAGCCACTCACACGTATGTTCTCATGACACGCTCAGAGACACAAACAGTCTCACACTCATACACACAAAATGGCAGATCCACATATTCCACACGTTCATACACACACACATTTGCACACACGTGCACATACACATTTGCACACACATGCACACACACGCTTACACACACGTGCACACTCACGCACATTTGTACATAAGCATTCTTTTGCAGTACAACCTGACACTCAGCCTCATACACACACTCAGGCACTTACACTTGTTCACACTAACACACTCAGGCACACAAGTTGCTCACACTGCTATACATACACACACACACATTCTCTCTCACTCACACACACATGCAGATCGGCAGCTTTTGGGGCCAAGATCAGAGTCAACTTACCTCTCCTACTTCACTATTTTCTCTGGTCTCTGAGGTCACACCTGGGATGAACGTTCCATTTTCCTTTATTTTTTTTCTTATTGATTTTTTTCTTTTTTTTCGTTTTTTATTAAAGAAGTTGTAGGTTTACAGAAAAATTATGCATAAAAGACAAGGTTCCCATATAACACCTTATTATTAACACCTTGCATTAGCGTGGTACATGTTACACTTCATGAAAGAACACTTTAATAATTTTCCTATTAACTATAGTCCATTGTTTACAACAGAGGTCACTGCTTGTGCGTTCTAGTTCCTTCTGGCCCCAAGGAGATAGAAAACTATCAGCTCCAAATACTTTAATTCAGCCTTAGTTGAAGTGAAAGAAAAACTCAGGCCAAATAATACAATTGGACCAAATGAGAACATTTAGGAGGGAAAACGGTGCCATAAGTGTTTTTAAGAATGCAGAGCACAAGGATGGGCATTCTCCTTTGATGAAAAAAATAAGGTAGCCAGTTAAAAAATATTTACAAATCAGCTAGAAAGTTCTAAAGAAAAAGAAAAGCAGCAACGCAACAACAATTATTTAGCCAGTTCTTGCTTGAGCTGATCATATCCGATATCTTATCACAAAATTAAGTCCTGCATAGGTTATTTCCCTGAAGCTCTCTGATGATGGTAGGGCTGTTCTTATCATCTATGAAATATAAACTATTGATGAAGATGATGATTATGCAAAGCTTGCTGACATGTTTGTTCTAGAAAACTATATTTGTCAAAGTGATTGTTTTAGAATATTTTGTTTTCCGAAAGTTTTAAGTGATGTTTTTTTGCCTGCGAGCATGTCAAGAGATGCTCAAGATCATAAATGATTAGAGAAATGCAAGTTAAATGGAGCAAGGGGTGCCTTTACACCTATCAGCTTGCAACAGGAAGCTGGGATTGTTCAGTGGTAGCAGAGATGTGAAATGCCGGAATCCTCAGGTTTTGCCGATGGAAAGTGGAGGGTGCAGCCATTGAGACCCAGCAGGTCTACACAGCTCATGAGGGTCAGGAATCCAGGGGCAGCTTAGCTGGGTGTTTCTGGCTCAGAATCTCTCACCGGTTTATGGTAAAGATGTGGGCCATGGCTCCATGGGGCTGGGGGAGCCACTTCCAAAGTGGCTCCTTCCCCTCGCTGTTGGCTGGAGACCTTGGTGCCTCTCCGTGTGGACTTCACCCTTTGGCTGCTTGAGCGGCTTCACAGAATGGCAGCTGGCTTCCCAGAGAGAGAGAGAGAGAGAGAGAAGGAGGGAGGAGGAAGCCACAGTGCCCTTCTTCCTGCATGCCCTACTAACACACACTGCCACTTTTGCCATATTCTAGTCATTAAAAATGAGTTGCTCTGTCCAACCCAATCTCAAAGGGAGGGCAATTAGTGCCGAAGAATGTGTGGGTCTGTTTTAGAATCACTACTGATGCCGGAAGGGACACATACAAAGCAGCTAATCACAGCACTGTCTGGAGGTGGAGGCGGCCCCAGTGTCCATCTCTGGGTCATGGGTGGTGGGATGCAATGGGACCCACCTTGTAGGACTTGGCTGCGTTAGATCAATGGATGGGCGAGCAGGTCGTAATATGGATGGATCCTAAAAGTACAGTCCTGAGTGAAACAACTAAGGAACAATTGGAGACACATAACCCGATATCATTTACATGCATCAGAAACACATGCATACAAAACAGAAACACACATTTTGTAAGAAACATACATTAATACAAAGATGCAAGTTAAAAGCAAGAGCGTGGTTTCCTGTGGGTGGACTCATGGGAAGAAAAGTAGCGTGAAGGATGCCTGGGACACAAATTAAAGGGTGAGCTCCAAATTCAGCAATCACAGTAAATAATATTTTAATGCAATATTTAAGAGACACAAAATTGGGGGCAGATGTGACTCAAATGGTTGGGCATCTGTCTTCCATATGGAGGGACCTGGGTTCGATCCCCAGGACCTCCTGGTAAAATAAAAAATAAAATAAAATAAAAAGTTATTTATGAAAAAAAAAAAAAGAGAAAGAGAGACACAAAATTAACACAAAAAAATCAGTGATGAACAAAATATCAAAATTTAAAATGAAGACAAGATCCAACAGGACCTGGATTAGGGTGACAGGAGCAAACTGAATCATGTAAGGGCAGGATCAAACCCCTGCATAGATTTGTTTGCATTAATTTTGATTTTTAAAAATATTGCATTCAAATTTATCTAGAAGGGTAGGGGTCCCCAAATAGCCAAAAAAATATCTTTAAATAGAAGAACGAAGATGGACTTTAAAGCAAAATATTTAGCTACAGTGGTAAAAACAAAAACAAAAACATGGCACTGGCATAAAGATAGACAGATTGACCAATGGAATTGAATCAAGAGTTTGGAAATAGACCCTCACATCTACGGTCAAGTGATTTTTGACAAAGCTGTCAAACCCACTTAGCTGGGTCAGAACAGCCTAATCAAATGGTGCTTGGAAAACTGGATATCTGGATCTAAAAGAAAGAAAGAGAACCTGTACCTCACACTTTACACAAAAATTAATTCAAAATGAATCAAAGACCTACATATAAAAACTAGAACCATAAAATTCCTAGAAGAAAATGTAGGGAAGATCTTCAAGATTTTGTGATAGGTGGTGGTATCTTGGACCTTACACCCAAAAGCACAAGCAACAAAAGAAAACTAGATAAATGTGACTGCCTCAAAATTAGACACTTTTGTTCTTCAAAAGACTGTCAAGGAAGTAAAAAGGCAGCCTGCTTAATGGAGAAAAAAATCTTCAGAAACCATATATCTGATAAGGGATTGATCTCCACGTTATATAAAGAAATCACTCAACTTAATGACAAAATGACAAGAAACCCAATTTAAAAATGGGCAAAAGAATTGAACAGACATCTTTCAGAAGCAGAAATACAAATGGCCAAAAGACACATGAAAAGATGTTCAACATCGCTAGCTGTTAAGGAAATGCAGATCAAAACTACAATGAGATATCATCTCACACCATACAGAATGGCCATTATTTAAAAACAAAACAAAACTAAACAGAAAACTGCAAGTGCTGGAGAGGATATGGAGAAATAAGAACTCTCCTTCACTGTTGGTGGGAGTGTAAAATGGTGGAAGACAACTTGGCGGTTCCTCAGGAAACTAAACAGAGAACTGCCATATGCTCCAGTAATCCCCCTACTAGGAGTATATTCAGAAGAGCTGTAAGCAAGGACACAAACAGATATTTGCACACCGATGTTCATAGCGGCACTATTCACAACTGCTAAGAGATGGAAGCAACTTAAGTGCCTGTCAAACGATGGATCGATAAACAAGATGTGGTATATTCGTACGATGGAATATTATTTAGCTATAAGAAGAAACCAATTGGGGAAGCACATGACAACACGGAGAAACCTTGAGGACATTATGTTGAGTGAAATAAGCCAGACACAAAAGGCAAATATTGTCTGGTCTCACTGATATGAACTAAGTACGATGAGTAGACTTAAGGAGTTGGGCTGTGAGGTGTAGGTTGGTGAGAGACGGAATGTGGGATGAGAAGGGGGAGACAGTGCTGGATATACGCAGACTAGTTAACAAGGTCAAATGTAATTATGTGGGAATGGTTGGACTTGATGGTGACACATTGTAGTGAATATAACAAATTTTTGAATTGTGGATGTGATTGTGGCTGAAACCAGTAGTCTAGAACGAATAATGTCAGGTGGAGGACAGCTGGAGGATAATATTGGGAATGTATAACAGTGATTTTGGCAGTAGATGAGGACTGTGGTTAATAATATAAATACAGAAATGTTCTTCTACTGCAGGACGTTAAGAATGTGGTGATACATGGGAAAAATATAACTAATGTAATTTATGGACTATAGTTAACAAGAGCATCATAATGTTTCCATAGCAAAAGCAAAGTTGGTACTATATTAATGCTAAAGGTAAGAAAAATATGGAGTTTGGTTTTGTGAGATATGAATATGATTAAGCATTTTTTTCTCTTCTTCATTTTTTTCACTAATAAGGAGAACTTGACTCTGTCATTTAACTAATCTGTGTTCATCTGTATCTTTCTGAACACTAGAGGAACAACTGAGCTAGCAGTTGGAATCAGATGAGGTAAAAGTGCCTGGATAGAACACTTTAGGAGTAATGTTTCCATAATTTGTTATGCTGCCTTTTTCTGTTATTTTATTTTTTAGGATTTAA
Organism: Cabassous unicinctus; assembly: GCA_029593785.1. Taxonomy (NCBI): domain Eukaryota; kingdom Metazoa; phylum Chordata; class Mammalia; order Cingulata; family Chlamyphoridae; genus Cabassous; species Cabassous unicinctus. Next base: position 5,510 of record JAQZBX010090239.1, read on the forward strand.
AATAAAGTTATTTTTAAAAAATTAAAAAAATATTGCATTAATATCAATTTTGTGCCTGAAGAAAATACCTCATTCACCTCACCCTAGTAAGTATCAGCCCAGGGGTAGAAAGGAATAGAAATAGAGGAAGGGGCAAAAATGGACTAAAAAATAAGTATATGACAAAACAAGAGAGAGGCTTTGATGTGCCAGAAAATGTGGTAAATGATTACCTCAATCCCTTTCACCTTTGGTCCAAATAAAAGTAAAAATTAAACTATTTGATATGGAATATTGAATTTACTCTAAAACCTGATTAATGCAATTAAGATGAGTGTCCAGGAAGAAAGTCCTCTCCTGGCTAGCTGATACCCTGACTTGTGGTTCTTCATTACATTTGTCATGCCATTGAAACATAATATAATATAATATAATTATACATGCTTATTGTCATTCTCTCCCACTAGGAAAAACGCTACATGGAAACAGGGACTTCCTCTGACTTGTTCAATGCTGTAATCTGAGAACCTAGAACAGTGCCTGGCACATAGTACATGCTTAATAAGTATTTGCTGAATGAATGAATGAATGTCCAGGAAAGAGAGGATAAAAACTTAGGCTAAGGTGGTGACAATAAAGATAGGGAGGGACTCAGCCATTGCAACTCAACCAGACACATGTCTGATTTTCCCAACATTTTTATTATGAACATTTTCAAACACAGCAAAGTTACTAGAATTTTACAGTGAATATCCATATACCTGCTATCTAGAGTCTACCGGTAACATTTTACTATACTTGCTTTGTCATACAACAGTCTGCCGTCCACTCATCCATCTTATTTTTGTGATGTGTTTCAAAGAAAGTTGAAGACGTCAGTACACTTCACCCAAACCCTTCAACACATACGCCATTTATGATAATGACATCTCTTTTTTAAAGTAAGATTTACGTACAATCAAATGAGCTAATCTTAAATTGTATCTTTCAATGAGTTTTGACAAATGCACACAGCTGTGTAACCCAAATTTCTCTCAAGATATACAATATATACCACGACCCCAGAAAGTTCCCTCATGCCAGATCCTGGTCGATTCCCACGGCCATGCACAAGAGGTACCGTCATTCTGATTTCTTTCTACCATAGATTAGTTTTGCTTGTTCTAGAACTTCATGTAAATGGAAACAGAAGTTATGTATTTTTGTGTAAACTTCTTTCACTGCGAGATTCACTCACGTTGTTTCATGTAAGCAGCAATTCATCCCTTTTAATTGCTGAGATGTATTCCATTGTTTGAGTGGAACACAATATTTGTTTATCCATTCTCCTCTTGATGGACGCCTGGGCTGCTTCCAGTTTGGGACTGTTATAAATAAAGCTGCTATGAACATCTGTGTACAATTCTTTGTGTAGGCATTTGCTTTCATTTCTCTTGGGGAAATACCTAAGAGTGGTATTGGTGAGCCATAGAAGAGATGTACATCTAGTTTTATAAGGAATTGCCAGACCTTTTCCCAATGTGTTTTTACCATTTTACACTCCCATAAGCAATGTATGAAAGTTCTGGCTGCTCCTCATCTTTGCTAAAATTTACAGTTTTCAGAGTTTTTTTTTTTTTTTTTTTTTTTAATTTTAACCATTCTGGTGGGTGTGAGGTTGTGTCTCAGCATGATTTTATTTTGCTTTTCCCTCATGGCTGATGATGCTGAGCATCTTTTCAGGTGCTCCTTGGCCATTCATAGAACTTCTGTTGTAAGGTAGACCTGTGTTAGATTTCTTCATCTGGAGGAAATGAGTCCTGGGAGGGTCTGGAATCCTTATCTCACTTGTAGGATAGACCTTCCCATGGATTCAGTAGCCCAGCCCCTAAATTATCTCTATGCCTCACCTAAGAGCCATACATCCTGAAGTTGGCTAGAATAATTTTTCATCACCAACTCTGGGGCAGGCACTGCGCTTGAGGTCAGATGGCTGTCTCCTCGTTACCGGCGAGGAGTTTGCTCCATCTAAGGTTCAGGGAAGTCAAGTCACTTGCCCAAAGTTAGACAGCAGGGAACTGTCCCCCAGACTGTGGGACTCCAATCCCGAGCGGCTCCCCCAGCTCCCCCAGGTCAGTTCTTCACCGGGCCTCAAGGGGGCACTGCAGAGTGACGGGCAGAGTCTGCTAACTGGGGCTTTAACGTGTGCACAACTTTTAACGTGTGCATGTATCACCCGGGACCTTGTTAAAATGCACCTCCTGATTCAGTCGGTCTGGATTGGGGCTGAGAACATCCAGCCAGGCGATGCTGACTCTGCTTTGAGTAGAAAGGGCTGCGCTGGCGGTTCCAGGAGCCCGAGGACAGTAACACTGTTCGTGATAATCACAGCAACAGCCCTCTTTAAAGGCGCCCCAGCCCCCGCTTTTCATTCGCACTTTCTCATTCAGTGCCCCCGACAGTCCTGAGGTGGCCCCGTTTTACAGACAGGGCACGGATGCAGAGGGGGTGGGCGCTCGCTGCAGGAGACAGAGCCAGGACGGGGCCACGCCGGGGTCTGAACCCCATGCTGGGCTCCTCCCTGTGGACTCAGCCCAGGCCGGGGGCTGCGGAGGGCTGGCTGCAAGGCCAGGGGCTAGAGGGGACACCAGGGAAGGAGAGAGGAGCCAAGGTCCGAAAAGAAACCTGGGGTTCCGGGCTACCTCGCTGGAGACTCTTGACCTAGGAACGCTTGAACGCTAGCTCGCTCTCTCCCGCTCTCTCTCTGTCTTGTCCGTCCATCCATCCATCCATCCATCCATCCATCATCCATCATCCATCATCCGTGTCTATCTCTATTCATCTGTCACCTGTCTATCTCTATGTCTTTCTTACTGGGCCCCTCTTCTTCTCTCTCCATCTCCCAAGTTCCTTTTCAGTGCCTTTCACTATGATTCTCTCTTTCAGTCTCTCCCTCTCCTTAAAGCTCTCCACGGCTAGCTCTCCCTCTCTCTGAGTCTCTGTGCTGGTCTTGAAATCTCCTCCAGCCTCCCCACCCCACCCGCACCACCGCCATCTTGCCTCTCCTCGCTTTGCCCTATGTCTGCCGCTTTGTTGGCTCGAGCACTGCGGCTATTGGCCTGGACTCAGGACTCCTGCCTCCTTGATCCAGCTCTGCCACTTGCCAGTTGCAGGAATTGAACCAAATTCACCCAAGCTCCCTGCCCCTCCGCCTCCCCATGAGGTTTTGGCAAGGTTCCTGGCACTCCATAAATGATAGCTGTTGTCAGCATTCTATGATTAATAGTAATGAAGGGTAACCCACAGCCAACCTTTCTGTAGCCACCAATTAGATGCTTATCTGGTGTGTGGAATGCATGTGGGGAGGCCTCTCCCCTCAGTAAAATTGGGGCCACTCCCTGACCTTGGTTTCCAGCCAGGATCACCTACCTCAAGAGCAAGGGTGGAGATGCACAGCTCCCCAAGCCACGCCCTCTGACTCTTCTCCCTCTGGGCCAGCTACTCTGAGATCCCGGGCCAGTCCTGCCCATTTCAGGGGTCTACGGAATGGGGCAGGATGGGTCCACACCACACACCAGCAGTCGGGTTGGATCAGGTGTCTGGTGTAGCACATCAAGGATGTAAAGTACCGTCAGGATGAGCTGGGCACAGAGAGCAGGCACGCGTGAAGCACACTCAGCTTCCCGCCCCCCGTGGGGGCTGGGTGGGGGTGGGAGGGGGCTCAACCGCAGGACGCCGGCCAGGCGAGGCACAGTTTAGACAATCTGACAAGCTTGTTTTTCACTCCCTTTAGACAGGAGGTACAGAGGCTGGTATCAGATGCTTCCCTGGTTCGCACATATCCTCTTTCATTTACCCTTCCTCTTCTCATCCCTCCCTCTGTCCTTCCCTCCTCCTTTCCCTCCTTCCTTCTTTTTTCTTTCCTCCTCTTTTCCTGTCTTCTCTTCCTCCCTGCCTCCTTTCTTTCTTCCCACTCTCCCCCAGCCTCATAAAATGTGTACTGTGGGTCTTACGTGTCTGTATCTGTATGCGATTGGCATTGGATTATATACCTCATTCTACTTTGCACACAGCACCATGCATTCAAGACCCAGGCGCACTGCTAAGCGCCTCGCACATCCGCCCCATTGCATGGCTGCGTGCACACCTACCCAGCCTCTCCCTGGGGATGCGCACGTGACGGCGCCCGACTCCCGGCCACCATAGAGGATACTACCAGGCACATCCTTGTACGTGTCCCCTTGTGGGTGGATGTGGGTTGCTTTGGGATGCATAACCAGGGGAGAAACTGTTATGTAATCAGGCGTGTGTGTATTTATTTGATGAAATAGTACCAGATCTGTCTTTAGAACTGGAGGCACTACCCTCATCCCAGCAGTGTGGCAAATTCTACTGTCTTAGCCGTGCCAACACTTGGCACCACCTTCCCCCTGTCTGTCTAACTGGCATAAAGTGATATCTCATCATTGTTTTATTTTACATTTCTCTGATAACTAATGAGTTTGAACATCTCATAAGCATGTTAGCTTTTGGAGTTCTACTTCTACAAATTGCCTGTTTGTGCCATTTGCTCATTTTTCCGTAAAGTTGTCCATCTTTTTCTTGTTCATTCACAGGTGCTCTTTGCATATGGCAGGTATAATAATGTCTCCCATTCTGACACATCTTGTTAACTCATTATTTGACCCTTTTTAAAATAGAAATTCTTAATTTTGATACAATCAAGCAAATCATGTTGTCTTATGATTTGTGCTTTTGAAGTTTAAGGAGTCATTCTCCTTGATTTTCTTGTATTGACTTCATCTTCCGCAGACTGGTTTTTAATACATCTAGAGTCCACCTTTGAGTGTGGTGTTAGATAGGAATCTAGGTTTATTTTTCTTCACACGGTGAGCTAGTTTTCCCAGCACTGATCACTAAACATTCTGCCTTTTCTCCACTAATTTGCTACTTTTCAAATATTAATTCCCCACATATTAAATGGAATCGTGTTAATCTCCCATGGGTCCCTTTCTGAGCTCTCCCTTCTATCTCGGCGGTCCAGGAGCCTGTTCTTGCACAAATAGCACACTTTTTAGAAGACAACAGCTTTGTTCTGTAGTATGTCTTAACACCTAGTAGGACAAGAAGCTTATTTCTGGCACCACCACAACCCTTTCCTACTCGCTGCTTACATCACCCTGCAGGAAACACACAGACAATCGTCCCCTCCTGGTTCTGGAGCCAGCCATGTTGGAAATGAGCCACCTTTATCCAGGAAGGGAAAGTCGAGGCTGCCCAGGGAATGTCTCAGCTCAGCTTTCAGTTTCTAGAAATTTCATTCCCCCCTCCCACGCCCACCCCTCTATATCAGCACGCAAAACAGCAGCTGCTCCAACCCAGAGCCCCGGGGTTTTCTTCTCCCGGCTCCAACTCGACTGTTGGGGGTCGTACTTGCAGCTGGTGCTTATGGAAGCCACTCCTGCTGTCCCACTGTCACCCTCAAGGAGCAAGGGGCAGTTCTACACCCTGGTCCTCCGTCCTCCCACATTCAGGGCCAGATGAGGGAGAGGGCAGAATACAACTCTCGCTGCCCCTCCCGGGAAAACCGAGCCAATAGGCGTCAGCTTACACGCGGTTGCTTGGAACCAGGGATCACAGGGCCGCCCGGGTGCAGGGTGAATGTCCTCATCCAGGTCACTTGCCAACCTGAGCAGTAGCTGGGCCGGGCGGGAACGACGTGGATGTGGGGTGGGCAGCGAGGGGGCACCTCACCGCCAGTCTGTGTGTGACGACTGTCTCCATTGCACCCAGGCTGCCACAAAACATCAGCTTCTCCCTCGGAGTCCACACAGCGCCCAGCCCTGAGCCTGCTGGCGGGCTCTGCCGGCAGGAGGAAGCAGCATGGCGAAGGGCTTGCATCCTCTCTCTAAATGTTACCGCAGCACTGAACCCTAAAAAGTGGTTGTCAAAACTGGAAACGACTCAAACGTCCATTCACAGTACAATGGCTAAATTACTCAGTGTATTTGCACAGCGATAGGTAGGAATGAGAATTAAACATTTACACTCCAGACAACCATTTGGATGAACCTCCCAAATATAATATAGAGTGAAAGAAGCCATACGCAAAATAATACGCTGTTTGATTTGATTTATGGAAGTATATGTTTTATATTTATTCATAATGATATACATTTTATGATTATATAATTTACATTTTACTTATGTAATTATTTATATTTATTTACAGAATTAGCATAAAATAAATAATAAAATTATTTATATTATTTATAAAAGTTAATTGTATTAAGTTCATAAACAGACAAAACTAATTTATGGTGGTGGAAGTCGTGAAAGGCACTACATTTCGGGGCAGGGGCTGCAAGGGGGTCCTAGGGCTCTTGTGGGGGGCTGTCAGTTCTGCTCCTTGATCTGGGAGCTGGTTAACAGGGAGTGCTCTGTTTGTGAAAATTCTTCGAGTTGCACACTTATGATACACGGGTGGGCTACCAAGTTCATTTGAAAGGGTGCCTATGGCAAGCACTGTTGGCTATTTACCCAACATCCCTCCTTCTCTCCTCATCTTATTCAAGGAACTGGCTCTTCTCTTGGGGGGTAAGGGAGGGGGATCTGGGCACCACTTGGGAATCTGAATCCCGATTGGTCCAAATTAGCCAGGCTAATCTCATCCTCCTAGACTGTGATTGGTTTAGGTAAGGACATGTGACCCAATTCTGGCCAATAAGAACAAAGGAGATTTTGCTGGGATGGTTTCTGAAAAAATTGCCTCCTTCTCCTAAAGAGACAGGAAGAAGAGGTGGCCTCTTGCTTCCTCTGGATGCTGCTGCAGCTTGGTATGATCCTGGAACCTCTGCAGTCATCGACGAACCCACATGAGGGAGAACCACGAGAAGCAGAGAGAAGTGGAGCTGGACCCTGATGCCTTGTGCCTGCAGTTGCCCTTTACCTGGACTTCTTGATATGCCGGATTAAAACTTTCCTTACTGTCTAAGACAGTGTGAGTCTTCTCTTACTGGTTTCCAAAACCAGCTTAACCAACACAGCATCAT
>JAQZBX010090240.1:0-12539 GCA_029593785.1 Cabassous unicinctus
AAACCCAAAAAAACAAACAAACAAAATTCCCAACAATGAAAAGCCCAGGAACACATGGTTTCACAGGTGAATTCCACCAATCATTCCAAGAGGAATTAATACCAATCCTGCTCAAACTCTTCCAAAATGTTGAGCGAACACTACCTAACAACTCATTCTATGAGGACAACATCACCCTAAAACCAAAGCCAGATAAACATAGAACAAGAAAATAAAATTATAGACCAATTTCTGTTATGAATATAGGTGCAAAAATCCTCAGCAAAATACTTGCAAATCTAATCCAACAGCACATTAAAAGCATTATACACCATGGTCAAGTGAGTTTTATCCCAGGTATGCAAGGATGGTTCAACATAAGAAAATCAATTAATGTAATACACTACATTAACAAAACAAGGGAGAAAACCACATCATCATCTCATTTGATGCAGAAAAAGCATCGTTTCTTTTTTTTAAAAAAAATCAATTTTATTGATACATATTAATAAAGCATAAATCTACCCAAAGTATACAATCAAAGGTATATGGCATAATCACGTAGTTGTACATTCATCATGTCAATCATTTTTAGAGTATTTTCATAATTTCAGTAATAATAATACTAAAAAAACAAAAACAAAACAAGCTCATCACCTCTCAGTCTCTCTAGGCTTCCCCTGCTGTACATAGCTGCTATTCTTTTTCCTTCTCTCTAGTTTATTTGAAGTTATGAACATCAGTGTGCAGATGGCTGTTCATGTCACTGCTCTCAGTTCTTTTGGGTATTTACCTAGTAATGGTATTGCTGGGTCACATGGCAAGTCTATATTCAGCTTCCTTAGGAACTGCCAAACAGTCTTCCACAATGGCTATACCATTCTACATTTCCACCAATAGTGAATAAGTGTTCCTATCTCTCCACATCCTCTCCAAAAAACTGTAAATTTACAGTTTTCTGACTTTTTAATAGTGGTCAGTCTAATAGGTGTGAAAAATGATATCTCATTGTAGTTTTGATTTGCATTATCCCTAATCACTAGTGATGCTGAACATTTTCTCATGTGTTTCTTCGCCATTTGTATTTCTCCCTTGGACAATTGTCTTTTCAAGTCTTGGCCATTTTTAAATTAGGTAGCTTGTCTCTTTATTGTTGAGTTGTATGATCTCTTTATATATCATAGATATTAAGCCCTTATAGGATATGTGATTACCATATATTTTCTCCCATGAGTCAGCTGCTTTTTTGCCCTTTTGACAAAGCCCTTTGAGGTGCAAAAGTGTTTAATTTTGAGCAGGTCTGATTTATCTGTTTTTGCTTTTGTTGCTCGTGCTTTGGGTGTAAGGTTTATGAAACTATCGCTTACCACAAGATGTTGAAGCTGTTTGCCTACATTTTCTTCTAGTTTTATGGTTGTCACTTTTATATTTAGGTCCTTGATCCATTTTGAGTTAATTTTTGTATAAAGTGTGAGATAAGGGCCCTCTTTCTTTCTTTTGAATATGGCTATCCAGTTTCCCCAGCACCATTTGTTGAATAGACTGTTCTGGCCCAGCTGGGCAGCCTTAACAGCCTTGTCATAAATCACTTGACTGTAGATGTGAGGGTCTATTTCTGAGTTTTCAATTCAGTTCCATTGATCAACTTGTTTTTCTTTATGCCAGTACCATGCTGTTTTTTACCACTGTAGCTAAGCAATACGCTTTAAAGTTAGGAAGTGAGAGTCCTCCAACTTCGTTCTTCTTTTTAAAGACATTTTTGGCTATTTGGGGGCCCTTAACCTTCCAAATAAATTTGATAATTGGTTTTTCCATTTCTGCAAAAAAGACTGTTGTGATTTTTATTGGGGTTGCTTTGAATTTGTAAATCAGTTTGGGTAGAATTGACATTTTAACAATATTAATTTTCCAATCCAACAACATCATTTCTTGGAAAAAAAAAAACACACTAAGAAAAATAGAAGTAGAAGGGAACTTCCTCAACATTATAAAGGGCATATATGAAAAACAAACCACTAACATTATACTCAATGATGAAAGTATATCATTATACTCAATGATGTAAGCTTTCTCTCTAAGATCTGTAACAAGACAAGGATGCTCACTGTCACCACTTTTATTCAACATTGTACTGGAAGTTCTAGCCAGAGCAGTTAGGCAAGAAAAAGGAATTAAAGGCATCCAAATTGGAAATGAACAAGTAAAACTTTAGCTATTTGCAGATGACATGATCCTATATAGAGAAGGCCCTGAAAAAAATCTATAGCAGAGCTACTAGAGCTAATAAACAAATTCAGCAAAGTGGTGTTGTGCAAGATAAGTGTGCAAAAGTCAGTAGTGTTTCTATACACTTGTAATTAGCAATCTGAGGAGGAAATCAAGAAAAATTACATTCACAATAGCAACTAAACAATCAAATATCTACCAATAAACATAGCCAAAGATGTAAAGGACTTGTGCACAGAAAACTACAAAACATTGCTGAAAGAAATGAAATGAAAGAAGACCTAAATAAATGGAAAGGCATTCCATGTTCATGGATTGAAAGACTAAATGTTGTTAAGATGTAATTTCTACCCAAAATGATTTACAGATTTAATGCAATCCCAATCAAAATTACAACAGCCTACTTTGCAGACATTGAGAAGCCAATTATCAATTTATTTGGAAGGGTAAGGGGCCCCCGAAAAGCCAAAAACATCTTGAAATAGAAGAACAAAGTTGGAGGACTCATACTTCTTTACTTTAAAGCATATTACAAAGCTATAGAGGTCAAAACAGCATGGTACTGGCACAAGGATAGCTATATTGAGCAATGGAATACAATTTAGAGTTCAGAAATAGATCTTCACATCTACGGCCAATTATTTTTTTGAAATCTCGCTAGATAAATTCTATTTTACTATTATTTTTAATGTATATTTTTATTTTTAAAGAAGATTTAGATTATATAAATGTTACATAAAAAATATAGGGGGAGCTGGCCCACGCGGACAGCTGGCCCACACGGAGAGCTGGTGCAACAAAAAGAGACAGAGAGGAGAGACAATGAGAGACACAACAAACCAGGGAGCTGAGGTGGCGCAGAGGGCAGAACACCTCTCTCCTGCATCGGAGGTTTCCAGGATCAAATCCTGGTGAAGACTGGAGGAGGAGGATGAGAAGAGATGAGGCAGACACAGAGAATTGCCCAGCGAATGGACACAAAACAGCAAATGGGGAAGGGGTTTTTAAAAATGGATCAAGTAAATAAATAAATCTTAAAAAAATAAATAAATAAATAAGATAATCCATGTAAATTGCTTCACACAGTACCTGGAACACAGACTCTCGCAATAAATGGTGGATTACTGTTTAAGAAAGAAAAAAAGAATAGTACCATAGTAGAAAAGTGCTGTCATCAATTGTGTAAATGTTCCAAACCAATGCAAGGTGTTGCTGGTGGGGTGGTGTATGGGAATCCTGATTTTTATGCATGATTGTTCTGTGAACCCACAGCTTCTCTAAGTAAAAAATTAAAAGTGAAAAAAAAAAAGGAAATATATATATATCTGCTCTTTTTTGCACAAGGAAACACAGGAAGGAAGGATAAATCTGAAACCAGTGAGACTGGTTCCCTGTAGTGGGTGGGTGGGAACAGGATGGATAAAAAGAAGGAATTGGAATGTGTTAGCAGAATCGAGGAAGGAGTGACACTTGTAGATGTATTACTTTTTTGTATTAGAATCATGGTTATATTTCACATACTCAAAAATGTAAATATAGCATGGAGAGGGGACCCAAAATTGAATATAAACCCGAAACAGAATATTAATGTGGGAAAGAAAAGAACAAGCAACTCTGGAAAACAGAACGTTGACTATATCCCATAAGGCTAAAAATAAGAGATTATACACAAATATTGTTTTCTAATTAGAACTTCGTTTTTCTTAAGGGTATGCCTTAGCAATTCTGGAACTGCTTCCTATGTATTTTAGGATTGTGTAAATAGGTAAATATTGTGTGAATTGTGAGAACCAGGTTTTTCACTGGTAAATGGAAAGGAGGAGGGCTAGAATGAACCCAGTGGTGTGGGATTGGAATCAGATGTCTGAACTGATGGTATTTAGCATATATACAATTCAATGTAGAAAGAGATAGGTCTGTACACATACATATATTTCCATGCCAGGAGCAATAAGCACACTTAGCACCCAGATCTTGGCTTCTAAATATTATTTTCCAATAGAAGGAACCAAGGTTTCTTGGATAAATGGGCAATTCCAGGGATAGGGCAGGGAAAGTACAAGATAAGCCTGGAATATCTTGTGATGCCAGAAGGTAAGAAAGTGCTAAAAATGATGACAATATGTTGACAGGACACAGGAGTTCCCAATAGCCAAATCTGAAACAATTTGAGCAACAAAACAAATATTTAGTGAATAAAGTGTGTTATACTGATATAGACACATAATTGAATAAACTCTTCCTTACAATTGAACTTTAACCAATTAATATAGACGGAATAATGGAAATAGAAAATCGCCCTTTGGCAAACACTGTAATCATTACTTTTACAGACAAGCATCACCAATGGATTCTAAATTTAGTGGGTGAAAATACAGTGAGAAATAGGATATTTGCATAGTCTAAAATTATTTCTTCACAAGATACTAATTACATACAATGGAAAAAATAGTCACTTTATTCTGGAGAAACTTTTGCAGACATCTCTTAAATAAATGATCAAAGTTAGTATCGCAGGTAATGATGTATAGCTATATCATGTACCTCCTTATATAATGAAATTGAGAAGGGCACAGTACCACTTCTGTAACATTCTTGCCAAAAACTCATATCTGGACTTTAGGCATGGGAAAATCTCAGACTCTTTAAGTACTCTTCAAGGTCACGAAAGACAAAGACCAGGGAACAGTCACAGATGGGAGGAGACTAAGGAGACATGTCAGATTAATGCAGTGTGAAATCCTGGAATGGACTCCTAAAGCAGAAAAAGGATATCAGTAGGATAGTTGGTAAAATTTGATAATTGTGCTGCAGTTATTTAAGATGTTAACTTGGGGAAAGGTAGGTAAAGGGAATGCAGAAACTCTTTGTACTACTTTTGCACCCTTTTTGTAAGTCTTAAATTATTTCAAAATGGAAAAAGTTGCAAATGCTCTTATTTCCCTTGTTTTGCCCTTCCTGTTGGTTTTCTATTACATATTCCGCAGACACGTGGCTACCCACACCCATATACTCACGACTATGCACACACACATGCACACAACAGCCTTCTGCCATTTATAACTAGGCAGACAACTCTTGGGCAATCTGCCTATTTACAAAGACACTGTAAATAAATCTTTATTCGTATGGTCCATAATAATCTTTGCTAAAGATAATATAGTATCCTACGCCCTCAGCAATTTCCTTCTTGTTCCTTCTGCAGCTAACAAGCCTTACTTTTGAGGAGTGGGAGAGAGCCAGGGAGAGCTTTGATTTTCTCTCCCCAGTTACAGTGATGATGGTGGTGTTCCGTGGATAACTGGCCAGGTCTTGGAGACTTCATCTTCATCCAAGTGGCTCCCTCCATTCCTTGGGCAATTGGCATGGCCGGACTACCCATGGGCTACTCCAGCCCTACTCTGAGCCCTTCATAAAGGCTTTTACGATAACCAAATTAAAATTCTAAGGCTTTCTTCTCTCGCAAAACTCCAACTACCTCTTAATACCAGTTAAATCATTTATGATTGGTCCTGATTCCCAACCAACTTCCAGCTAGCTATGGGCAATCCCTTACCAACCTGTGCCTGTTTCTTCATCTCAAAAACAAGGGAGTTAGACTAGATGAATTTTATTCTCTCCAGATGTCAATTTCTGAAAAATTTCAGCTACCTTTCCCAGATACAGGCCTCCTGAAACTAGATGGAGCAGAGCCCACTTTTGTCACACCTAAGCTCTTGCTGACCCAGGTGTCCTTCACTGGCTGAATTATGCTCACAATATTCTAGATAATGAAGATTTAAACAGCCATGGACACAAGTCTTGGACTCAGCTGATCATCACTTTCTTTTGTGATTTCTCTGGGTTTTTCATCTCATCCCCTTCCCACCACTCTGATCAACAGTACAGACTGGCAGATCACAAAATCATGTTTTAGGGATGAAGCCAACCTCAAAGCCCATCTAGAGCTACCTCTCACCAATGCAGAGAGTTCCTCCGATTCACAACATTCCTAACATATTTTAGGCTGAGGGACAAAACATGGCTTATTTGGATAAGGAAGAGGTCTGCCTATAGGCCAGGGAATTGCAAGTGAGGATCTGATGCTGCTTATGTGCTTTGAAATTCATGATTTGCCCATTGAAAGCAGGAGCACTGCTGTCATCTGTAGTACATGCATGCACACTATTTGCATGCTCCAGGAAAGCACTAGTGCGTGGCTGCAGGGCCCTTGAGGAGCACAATTTATAAGTCCTTCCAGAGACCAACAGACTCTTTTCCCTTTCCGCCCAAGGAAGTGCCTTCAGTTAGCAAGTACAGGACAGGGTGTTTAGCCTGAAGTGAATGGCTTGCTTGCTGTCCTCTGGTCCTAGCATACTATCAGGAGTGGTAATAACAGTGTGCATAGCACCCTGTACTATAAAGCAATGAGGCTGCACAAGGGCACCATCTTAGAACCAAATATGCATTCATAGCATTGCTGGTTGAAAATCTAATTTACTGCAACTGTGAGCATTCTGTGGGGAGGGGGAATATGCAGAGAAATAACAGTGTAATGGGAAGCTGAAGCATTGGCCTAGCTTTCATTTGTCATACATGTCTGTCTGATGTGCTGAATCTCCTCAAACTCGGAAACTGCCTTTGCTCCAGGATTACAAATGGTCTGGGGTAGGCAGTGGGTGTGCAAAAAAACATAGAGCCAGGGTTCGCAGGCTTCTCTTAATGGGCAGTCCCTGGCTCTTAGGCTCACAGGACACCAGCCAGCTGGTAAGAAGCTGCCCCCAAAGAAGGGTGGGTGGGCCAAAGCCCTTTCCTGCTCACTGGGAAATCGCCTAAACTGCAGCAGCACCAGAGGTGGTTTCATTGCCTACAAAGGACAGGTTAGTGGTCTAGAAGGCTCTGCTTATATGGCTTCTACCTGCAGACTGAAGGCTATGAACCCATGGCTTTCTGGGATTTTAATTCACCAAGCATTTCTATTGGAGGACATTAGCATCTAGCTCTGTGAAATCAGTTCAAATTGGGAGCAGATTCTACACAAGTCAGTGGCCCAGGGACACCTCTCAATTCTCCCCTCACCTCCTCCTTCTTCTTGGCATTTCCTCAGCACCACCTCCTCTCCAGCCCCTAGACAACCAGGGACTTCTTGTTAGCCCCTGTCTATGCCCAAATCCCCTCCTAGGCCAGCCCTCACCCACCCCATCCCAAACTCATATAACTTACCTCTGCATTGCCTCAGTCCCTAAAGCGGCTGGTCTTGGCTTGGTGGTTAGGAGCAAAACAATTCAATTAAACGAATTCATTTATGGTGAAGTGTGGTGTTTGCCTTTGTAAAGTGAAATTCAGGGGCTGAAACAAATCTAGAGCATGTTCCAATAGTTCAGGGAGATATTTTAGAGAGGAAGGGCTCTACTATGGAGGCCCTCAAATCAACGTCTAGGATTAAACAGAGGACTAATGAACACAATAATGGTTTGCAGTCCTGTCTTCCTATTTTCAGTTGTCAGCTCACACATGATAGGTTTCGGAAATTCTTGATCTGATTTCCCTCAACTTCATTTATGCAGTTTTTCTACAGGAGTCGGGCACAAGGAGCTAATGAGTTTTCTTACCTATGACTTCTTTGACAACTGGATTTGCTTTTACCCTGTCCTCTCTCCTTCCTATTTCACCCCAGACACTCAGATCCTTCTTCCTTTACTCTCTCTCTCTCTCTTATCATTTTCAGTCTATTCTTATTTTCTCTTGCTTCTTCAGTAAATACAATGGGTATGATGCAGACAGACTGTCCATTAGACCATTCCAGTTCATGGGTGCTCCATTAAGTACAGAATCACCCTGTAACCTCTCCTACTGTGGGCCAAGCTACCAAAAAATGCCCAACTATATTTCATTTATAACCATCAGGCAATTTGTAGAAGTCAATGCGTGAAACAGATTCAGAGGTATTAGAAACATTAATTTTAAATAGAGTCCTAGTCTCATTTAGTCCCTGAAGATATCTGGTTCAATCATTCCAAACACCAGAGGCTGGCTCACAGTAGAAGAGTTGTTTAGGGGAGTGTGTTACAATGCAGAATCCTGGGCTCTACTTATATAGATTCTTGGTGGGCCTCAGAAATACGTATTTTAATAAGCTCCCCATTTCCATGACTGATGCAGAGTCAGACTTGGGACCCATGATTTGGTCCATAGTCCTATTAGACTAGACCACATATGTCTTACACAGATGTCCTATGTGCTATACATTTGCTCTATTTTTTTTTTTTTAATCTCTAGGATAAAGAAAAGCTATATTACCCTCCATGGAGTCTACTTTTTCATCCCGAGTCTTTATACACACTGTTTTTTTTTCCCAGCAAACTCACCTGTTGGAAGGAAACCTCCCCCCACTTCTCAGGTTCCATGTAGATGGAACTCCATGGGGGTAATACTCTGGGTCTCTCTGTACCTACCCCCTGTCCCCCCAATCCCCAGGAGAGAAGTGACTTAAGTGGAGGGTTTGGGGAAGTCTGATTACAAGACCAAATTTCTGCTGTGCTCCTCTAGTTTTTCCAGGGGTGGAGGAATGCTGGCAGTTCCTCAGCCCTGCGAGTGACTTGGGAAATCTGCCTGATTTGGGGTGAAGCAGCTGCCTTATCCAGCCAAGTATTTCTCCTTAATAAAGGTGATAGTTGATCTCCATCTGTTTGAGTCTTCTGTCTCTCTCCCATTAAGTTCTGAACTTAGCCAGGGGTAATTACCAGGTTGCATTTACCATTAAAGGAAAGGTTTTTTGCACTGCCAGAAGACAACTGTCTTTCATATTTCCTAGGAACACCGGCAGGATAATTCTCTTTACCACCGACTTCTTTGATGAAGAACATAGAAAAAAAAGGGGGGCGGGGAGGACTTTTTTTAATTACAAATTTATGAACATTTTGGCCCATACTTTATATTTAAAATGCTAAGTTGGAATGCTAATATAGTTTTCAAGTTCTATTTGAAAATATATGTTAGAAAGTTAATATATGACAGAGAGACGGCATCGTCTGACTGTCTTGGTCACAGAGATTTGGTCCTTGGCAGATGTTAGGTGAGGTAATTCTAGGAATTGGAATTCACAACTGGATGCAAAATGTCAAGAAAATGCTGAACCTCTGTGCTGCTGAATGCATTTTCATGTAATGCGTGTAGATTTGTTACTTGATTCTCTCCTTAGCAACTGTCTATCAAATATTTTGTCTTGGTTTTCAATGTACTATGTCATTTACTTATATACATTTTTAACAATATGAAGCTGTACTCTGGAAAAGTATGTACTTTGCTTTTGTTCATTACTAGCTTTGTGGCCTTGGGCAAGTCCTTTTTTAAGTCTTGGTTTTATCATCTATTGAATGGGATAGTAATAAATGGCCTGGCTCTCCCAGAAAGCTTAGGTGTGCATCAAAGGAGATCCTGCATGTTGAGCTATAAAGTGCTGGTTAGCTGAAAGGTCTTATTTGTAGTGTGCCTTGTGTTCCTGCAGTGGCTAAACCACATCTGTATCCTGAGTGTGAGGACATGCTTGAGACATGCACTCCAGGGGTCAATCCAAAATAAAGGGAAATCGTCCATGTCAGTCAGGTTTGACTTCCACAGACTCTGAAAGGCTATAAAAATGGTTTGGGACAATTGTTTCTTTCACATCTCCATTTGCTTTTGCCCTAGAAGTAGCTGGTCTTTAAGAAATCTAAAATGATATGATTGTGTGATTCTGCATTCCATACCATAGGCCTCTAGAAAGATGTGCAATTATAAGTTTAAAAAAATGTTATACTTGCTTTTTCCCTTGTATTTTGGGGTTGGTAATCTTGTTGGTTGTCTTCGTGTTGTATCTAATGTTGATTTATTTGGATCCAACATCTCTTGAACTAGAATTTCATCTTAGGAAAAGTACACAAAGTCATGTTAAGGCCAGCAATGCAGGATTGAATCACTTTTGTTCTATAAGTACTTAAAAGCAATCTGTGATTACAGGGAATATAAAACAGGAACTCAAAGGAACTCAATGGATATGCTTGACTTTCTAAAGAAACTTGTCTGGGATGAGAGAGCGCTGCCTACCTAAATAATTTCAGAAATTATGAGATTGTCCAGATATCCTGGACAATAATTATTGCCACTAAAGATAACAATATTAGAAACTTTGCCCCAGACATAGTCATAATTTCCTTCCCTGACTCTGTCATCATTCTGTCCCATCTCTGAAACTTTCCAATCTGTCCTCCATGAATAAACAAATTTCTGGATTTCTACATAAACGTAGCATTATTTTCTTCCTTTAAGTCCTTATGTCCTCTCCTAGGAAGCTTTAAACAATAAGAGTCCTAGCCTTTGTTGGTCAGACCTGAACCCAAATTCTGGTCCTGCTTTAACAGAATATGATCTTGGACAAGTTTCCTCACTGCTCTGGACTTCAGTTTTCTCATCTGTAAAATTGGGATTCTATATTTAACTCATAGGGCTTTCATGAGGCTCAAATAAAACAATGTATGCAGAAAGCACTTAACACAGTGCCCAGATTATGGTGGAGGCAAAATAAAGGCAGCTATAATTATCAGCACCTTTACAATGTAACTGTCACCCCATCAGCCAGTTACAATGTCAATTTCCTGCTGCTTAGAGTCCCACTAGGGTGCCCAACTCATTTGCCCAGGCCTTTTTCCCAATCTTAGCACTGAAGGTCCCCCATCCCAGGAAACCCCTCAGTTTGGGGCAAACTGGACAACTGGTCACCCTAGTTCCAGCTCTTGTGGAATATATGAGGAACTGGGGTAAGACCTAAAATATCACAAGGATATAAAGATATCCCTAATATGTATAAGAGAAAAGCTTCTGCCACAGATTCTGCAGCATTCCTACTCAACAGCCATTCTCTTCTTCCTTGCAGACAGGACCCTAATTTTGTCTAGGGACAATGTGTCCAGCCCCAGTGAAATGCTTTCAGGACTCCTCCAGCCTCGTGGGCTATGCAACACATAAAGGTAAGCAGAATTCTAGTGGGGCTCTGCGAAGGATTTTGCTTTTCCTGATATTAGAGAAATACCTGGTTGGTACTGCACTCTGCTCTTCCCTCCCCTTCTTCCTGCCTTGAAAGTGGACATGATGTCTGGAGCTGTGGAAGCCATTTACAATTAAAAGCTGTGAGCACGAGGGAATGGCCATGGTGATCTCAAGGAATCTGCCCTGATATATTGAGCTGCTGAACCAAAGCCAGGAGCTGCCTCCCTCCCAACTTCTTGTAACACAAGGAACACAAGCCCCTGTGTGTCTAAGCCAGTGCTTGTCAGGTTTCTGTTAATTGCAGCCATTCTTAACTCATGCAGCTTCTCTGGCAAAACCTTGCTTTGCCTCACTAAGATGATCTTGGCCATTTTTCTAGGCCAGTTATTGTACAGTAGAAGCAATTTTAAGCCCTAAAAATCATGGTATCTATTTAGATTTTGGATGATGGAGAAGAGTGGATTTTTGTCTGTTCAGCAAGTGTTTATTGAGCACTTACTCTGTGCCAGAAACTGTAGGTGCTGGAGAGTCAAGGATGACTCCGCCCTGGTTCCTGGTCTGGGTAGGATTATACACAGATATGACCGTGCACAGCACTTCAGCTGGCACAGAGCAACCACCAAAGGCTGGGAGGCAGAGAGGAGGGGACCACCAAGGCAGTCAGGGGCAATCAAAAGACATGAACTTGGCTAAGGTTAGTACAGGGAAGTGGGGCCTCCTGGGGAGCTGTCCGAAATTGCTGGTGCTGAACTCTGTCTTCTGTTACCCAAGATACTTTCTGGGGTCACTCTTGCCCATGGCAGATCACTAACAAACGGCACTCAATGTCAACAAAAAGACCTGGTTCGAATCAATATGCTACATGCAGAAAAGCAGGGGAGTAACTTCCGGGGGACACTAAACTCCATGAAACAGTAGGGTGATAGCCTAGTTGCAGGAAGACCCACTCACTGCTTGTGTGGCAGTGACAGTCCTAGGGGCCAAAGAAAAAGCCTACAGACAGCCAACTTCCCATCACCTTCAGCACCGGGCCTAGAAAAATGCCCCAAAGGTCATCGAACTGAAACTAGAAAGTTGCCCTTTGAAAGCTTCAACATTCCTCTAATAATGTTGCATGTATTAATTGAAGCCTAACAGTTGTATAAGGTTAGAAAGCACATTGTTTTTAAACCATATCTAATTCTTTATGATTACATTTTCTTTTTGAGGGAGGTGAGTTTATCACTTTCAGCTTTCCATCTGGGAGAACTTTGGGGGTATGGGGACAGAAGGTAAGAGCTACAAATCCCCTTCTAGGTTTAGTTTACTAAGTTGCAGAAAAATCATCAGAA
>JAQZBX010090241.1:0-12532 GCA_029593785.1 Cabassous unicinctus
TTTTTTTTTTTTTTTGTCTGTAAGTATTGATTTTTCTTTTTCTTCAGGATGTTTTGAATAATTTGGGATCTTGTGAACTGGATGAAGATGATCTCATGCTTGATCTAGAATTTTTAGAGGAACAAAATCTTCATCCTTCAGGTAAGTGTTGAATAAATCCACAATATCATACAACTCTCATGCTAATCATTTAGCTTCCATTGATAAGCTAAATGCTGTACACTAGATTAAGTTTCTCAATCCTCAGTTTGTGTATTTTATATGCAAAACATATGGTAGGTACTATGGCTAACTGAATGTAAATAAGACATGGGGTCTAGTTCTCAGTGAGTTTAAAATCTATTATTTAAGTGTAAATCTTGTTGAAAGATAATTATAAAATAAGGGGAACCTATAAAACAAGGGTTTTCCTGAGAATATTTATTCTGATTATATATTTAACAATTAAAATTTTAGTATTTTCTCTTTTGGGGGGAATAAAATAAATTTTGCAATCCCATTTCTATGTATTTTATATTACAAACTTAAAGTTTCGTGGGTATTGATTTACTTTACCATATTTTAATCACTGGTAGACAAACATGAGGAAGAACAAAGAATGACTTAAAATTCTTAAGACTATTTGCTTGGGGACAAAAATTACTCTTCAAAACAGTTTTCCCTTTATAAAGTAAAAGTAGTACTATGTAGTCATTAGTTTGTTGTAAATAAAAAATTATATAATAAATACTATGAATTTCCTGAATCTATTTCAAACTGTAAGTAGTTTGGTTGAAGCCACATCTAGAGCACCCCTTAGAATCAACTGATTTAAACCAATAGTTTACAACATAAGTGGTAGTACTTACATATTTGCAGTTCAATTCTGATAGATGAGATATTCCTTAGAGTGACTCTTGGGTTTGTTTGATGTAACTTAATAAAATACCTTTTGGAAAATCTGTTTCACTTTTTATGTACATTCTGTGTTTTGAAAAAAGCACAAAATATCTATTCACGCAGATCAGCACAGAAAGAAGGATTTCTGGTTGAACTGGTTTTCTATAACCTATTTTCTTATAGCAATACAATTATGGGTTTTCCAAGATTATAAAAAGCCCATTATTGATAATTAATTATGATGAAAAGCTCATTAATGTTAAACATTCTGAAATAATGGTTTGAATAAAAGAATAGTGATTTTCAAAAGTCTGAAAACTAAAATAATCATACCATTAAACTCTATTATTTATATTACTGAAAACCACTAATGTATTTAAAAATTTTGTTTGCAGAAAACATATCAAATTTTTACTGTAGAGGCTTATCGAAGTATGGATTTATAGCAGTTTATAGCAAGGCTTAATATAATAACCAAGATGAATTATAAAAGACCATGGAATTATTTGTTTTGAAAATAAATTTCATGTGAGTCAAAAACACTTTCTTAAAATTTTTTTGTAATTATAGTTCATGACATTTATACAGTTGAACTTGCAATTAATAATGGATATATTTACAAAAACAGAAATCACCATGAGTAGAAAGTATAGAATCCTGCTGGCCTCTTTACTACAGTAATTTGCACATAGAAGAGGCTCAATAAGTATCTAATGATGTGATTTTTAAAAATCTATTGGAATAATTAATAGGAAGACTTCTTTTTCAAAATTCAAACAAAAATTAGTAAAGTTAAATTATTTCTTTTTTCTTTTCAGGAAAACAAACTCCTTTAAGAGATTTGTTTTACCAGACAGAGTTTAGAAATCTATAATTAAAAAAAAAAACCCTTGCATTTTTTCATATTTTATACTGCTCATATTGAGTGATTTAACATGCAAAGAGTCATTCTAAAAGGCAATAGACAGCATCATGAATTCACATGTATTAATATTCATATAATATTAATCATCATTGGTTGTTGTACTATTTGCAGTATAAGCAATTTGAGCAAAAGCATACATCAACCAAGCTAGTAAATTATAAGAATAACACAAGTAAAAAAAGAAAAAGCCAATTTGAGTTGTGTGCTTCCTGGCCTATGTCATAGAAATGCTCATATGCTTAAACATTTTCATCTTTAAATGTATATTATATCATATTGTTGAATTTTGTGCTCATGAGCATACCAACCTTGGTAAAGATGAACTATTATTGTAGTCAGAACAGTTCTGAACATCTTTTAAAATGCTTTTGATTTCATTCTTTTCAATCTTTATTTTCTAGTTTAAAAGTTAGTTGTAAATTTGCAGTTAGGTTTTTAAAAAGTTTGTTTTGACCATTGCAGTGAACAATCTGAAAAAAGTTTCAGAAACCTTTGAATATATAAAAACATATATAAACTCTTATATTAGCAGATTTTCTTTCCTAAAGGGACAGGTAGTACAAATAAAATATCTGATTTATAATGCAGTCAGTGGATATTATAATTTTTTATTAAAAAAAAGGAAGAAAGGACAATTTTAATGAAAGAAAAGTATATGAATTCAAAGTAAGTTCCCAAAAGAAAACATGCTTAGAGGAGGAAAAATAAAAGCAACTATTTCGAATAATTTAGTCTGATCTTGGCGTTACCTAATTTTATATTTGTAAATTCTAATATAAAAAATTTTTGAGATTAAAAACACTATTATGTGTTCTTGGCCTAATACTTAAATTATTTTTTGGAAAATATCATTTGTGAAATAATTACTATGCATTAAGATGCATTATATTTCAGATATGGAAATTATCAATTTATTTATGACCAGTCATCTTTATTCCCCCTGGGGTAAATTCCCATTATATTTTTGTTTCTATATTCAATAAATCATTTATAAGATACATATGATCAGTGATTTTTTAATTAAAAAAATGATACCTTTATGAATTAAAAAAATATATAATGACCCTTCCCACTTTTTATATCCCTCCTCACTTTCTCAGTAATATTGGTATTATTTAATTTTTGCCTGAAATTGAGTGAGGCAATATGTTAAATATGTTAGAGATATTCATTAGATATTTACCAGTGTTGTTTTGGGGGAAAAAAGAAGAAAGCATGAAAATATTGTACCAGTGTTTAATATTTCTAAAACTCAAAATAAATTACCTTAAATTTTTCTTTATACTGAAATACATATTTTGAACTATACAATCTGTTAAAAGAAAAATAACAACAATATATTTTTAGTTTTGCTTTATGTAGTTTCTTTTTTTTCATTGCTATATTTAGGACTTTTTTGTTCTCCTTTACTGTGTTTCTTTATGTTTCATTGTAGAAATAATTTAGGCATCTTGCAAAATATTTATAATACTAATAATTATTTGAAGAAACAATAAGGGTGTGAAAAAAATGACACACAAAATGTATACTACTATTATCACAGTGAGTGAAAATGTTACTTTGATTGTGTTACATATTTACATATTACAGATGTAATTTACATATTACAGATGTAAATAAATCTAATCTGTTTCACAATTAAAAATACCCATCATCAATCATGCAATCAATGCATTTCTGCAATAGAGGAATTCTTGTTACTGAGAACTGAAAGATATTAAGCTCAAATGCCTTTTATAAGTTACATATGCTTTGGTATCAAGAATAATTTCCTCAGCAATGCCCTCAATATAAGCAGGTGACATCATGCCACCAGTTCAGTAGAAGTTCTAATGCTGCCACATCAGTGATGCTCAAACTAGGAACTTTATGAAGATCTTGTTTTATCCAAAAATCCGATTCAATCCCTTGTCCATACTTTATATTCCTGTGATACTTTTAAGGTAAAAATAGCTAATATATATTTTGTCAACATTTTCTTCTGACATAAGCTGTTCACCAGAAAGCTTAATAGAATATCTGATGCTCAGCAATGCCACTTCCTGGTGGGATCCTCCAAGCTGAACTGCTTGCAAAATGTTACCCTTGAGAAACTGAATAAGATGACTTTGCTGGAAAAAGATGTTATCAAAAAGCCAGCTAAATATTGAACAGTGCATACTCTAAATAAGATTTGGGATTTGGTTTTGGAGCACTTAATCTTTAGCCATTCTTTCCACAGTAAACTAGAATAAGGTCATTTTTGTACTTAGACCAATCTTAGTATCATCTTTATTGTGGTAGAAGCTGATATTTTCATGTTCAATATGGGAAACATGTGCCTGGCTAATTTGACAGTGATGAATCATAATTAATTGAATAAGTTAAAGTTAAAAGGAAAGAAGGCCAAAACACATTTTAATTTTATCTTTTTGGAAATTATTCATTAAAATACTATTTCTTCAATTCTTACCTTGGCGTCTGTGTTATTACTGGTTGTAGGCTGTATATTAGTATTAGTAATTTGTAGCTAGTGATCTGTATTGAATGGAAAGAGAACTGAATGCTAATAATGAGCCAGATTCTTTTCCTAAGCCATCTCAAGTTAATCTGCACACAACTGTTTTAAAAGAAAAATGTACCTTAAAGATCTATTCAGTGAAGACGGCAATAGTAATTTCATGTTGGAGCTACATTTTATTTCCTTATTTCTCAAAAAAAGGTCCATTTATAGGCCATTGTAAGACCATGTTCATTCATTTAAAATAAATCACTAAAAGAAACCTTCCCAAGGGGAAAAAGAAACATCAAACCAAAGAAACTATAAGTTAATATTTCAAAAGATCATGCACTTTGAAGGCAGATACATTCAAGATACAATTCTAGGTCTGCCACTGACTAGCTCATTGACCTTGGGCAAGTGATGTAACCCATGAGTCCAGTTTCTTCTATTTACATAAATGGGTGATATATGTTCATGTTAAGTGTCATTCACAATTGCCCTAGCACAGGGTAGGAGCAGAGTACAAGTTGATTACCTCCCTCAAAATCTTAGTTTTATATCCTTGTCAAAAATAATTTGTTCTATCATTGGCTCTTTTTCATATCTAATGTTTGTATTGGTGTTTTTAGGATTTTTCTATTCTTGTTTACTGTTTCCTTACAATGTTTCATTGTAAAAATAATTTAAGCATCTTGCAAGATATTTAAAATAAAGTTCTAAATATCTTAGTATTATATTATTATGGTTTATTTTAAGAAAAGTTTTCTGAATTAAAATTTTTATTATCTAAAATCTATTTAACATGTTAAATAATGTTTCGTTAGTACTAAAAAAGCAATGCTAATTAAACCCTTTGCTTATAACATGTGATTCCTTTGTGTTAAAACCAATGCATTTAAATGCAGGAGAATGTCTTTATTCTGATTATTAGTCACATATCCAAAATACCAAAATCATATTTCAATAGCAGTTTATCTGAGAAAGAATAAATTTCTATTTTAAATACTTTAAGGGGAATGGATTTAGCTCAATGGTTGAGTCCCTGCTTCCCATGTACAAGGTACTGGGTTCAATCTCTGGTACCTCAAAAACAAAACAAAACAAAACAAAAAAACTTTATAACTTCCAACCCAAATCATTAATATTCTGAGAGAAAGCAAGGCTGTTATTTTGCATTACTTTTAAACTCTACGATTTGCTGATGATACTCAATTGGAAGTATATTTTACTTATTTGGCATTGTTTGTTAAAAAGAATGATCATCTGGATGAGTGAGTTATGTTGCTTTTGATGTTTATTTTGGATGGGATGTTAGATCTAAAAACTCCTATAGCAGCCTCTCTTTGTGTATGACCAGTTGAAAATGGGGCAATAATGGCTCAATGATATCAATTAGGAATTAATTAGGTAGTTGCTAAATTATTTGGAGTTTGATAAGCAAGCAATATAAAACTTCTGCAGTGAGTTAGGAACTCCTCCTGTGCCTATTAATTAAGGAGGTAATTTTTGTCATTAATTTTTAATGGATAAGAGCACAGCAGAGCTGAGATAAAACCCTAGTGATTTTGCTAATATAAATGGTGATGTATAAAGAATTGCAGTGGCATTCACACAGTGAAAATTAGAAAATTCAACTATAAGTTTCTATAAGCTCTGATATGTATGGGTCAGAAAAAAAGTGTGAGTAAAATTTCTTCAGTATGCCTGTATAAACCTAAAAATATATGCCACTTAATTTTGGAAGTATAACATAGTATTTAAAAATATGGACACTGAAATTAGAAAAATCTGGATTTAGAGTTCAGCTCAGCCACTGACTAGGCTATGCACGCTTTAACAAATCATTTAATCTCTTTCAGCTTCTCTTTCTTCATCTGAAAATAGGGACAATAATAATAATACCTACCTCATTGTTGTGAGGAATAAAAAAGTTTAGTAGAATGCTCAGTGCCATGTCTGGCATATAGTATGTTTTAAAAATAATAGATTGAGGAACAGGCATAGCTCAGTGGTTGAGCGCCTCCTTCCCATGTACAAGGTCTCAGGTTCACTCCCTGGTACCTCCTAAAAAAACAAACAAAAAACCCCACAATAGATAATACTGGTTCCAACACTATGTATGGTACAAATTGAGGTACCAGAGGAATAAGAGGAATCTGATCCTGTAAGTTTTAGTGGTCTTTCTTATCCTGTTAGTTGAAGGTTTCAAACATGTTTTCAAATGTAGGATTTCTTAAATTCCAAGTTTAGAACACCACAACATATACAATTAGTTTTGTGACTGTCATTTATTCCCAAACTTATAAACTTATAAAATAAAATATAATAAAATAAGTAACATTTATTGAGTTTATGAACCAATTTGGTGAGGAAAATAACATCCTTTTTCACATCTGAGAAATTAGAAGTTTTGAGTGAAAAAAATAGCACAGGGAGTGAGTATCCCAGGTGGATTGAACAAAATTTATCTGTCACTGAAGGCTTTGCCTGTAATTATATATTTTTATCATATACTCTGTTGACTAATAAAATTATTCAAATAAAATGTAAAAATCACAAGTACTCTGAACTTAGCATTTTAAACTGACTTTTCTTTCTATTAGCTTTTTCAGTTACTAACAGTATGCATGTATCCTTTGACTCTATCCAAGAAGCTGAAATTAACTTATATTTATTTATGGAAATGCCTACTTTGTGCCAAGCACTAGTCTAGGCACTTTGTTGTTTCTGTTTTCGTTCTGTTTTTAAGCTGTAATATTTGAGAGCTAAACGCTTTGCATTATCTCATTTAACCCTCACAACAAGGCTTTCAGGGTGTATTTTAATATCTTCAATTTATAAATGAATGAATGGAGATCCAGGATATCAGAACTTGTAAGTGGCAGAACTAGGGTTTAAATTATACGTTTGTGTTTCCACTGTATAAAGCTCTAAGTGATGTTTAGTTATCAAAAGTTAAAACAAAGGTGCAAATTGTTCTCTTGTAATACCCCGTAGGATAACACTATCGTCAGGATGCAATTGTAACATTAGTTGTCACTTTGCTAGTTTTAGCATCTCATTCTATTGCCATTTTCATTTCTGCTTTGATTCAGGGTACCTGCTAATCTGCTTGGTTGCCATTAGATGGCAATCTTGTTCTGAGAATGATGTTGGTAGCCCTATCACATTTGTATTCAGCTGCATAGTTTATAAGGGAATTCAAATACGTTATCTCATCAAATTATCACAATAACACTCTGAAATAGGTGTTAATATATCCCAAGTACAGTGAAGGAAGAAAATGCTCTTTGGTTAAAAAACTTACCAAAGTTCACACAGCCTATATATATTCAGATCTTAACACATTTCAAATGACAGATTCTTTCCACCATCTTTTTAGACCTTCTTACTTCCTGTTTTATAAACCATTCTAATAAGTTTGGTTATATATTTTCCAAGACCACCAAAAATCATGGCAACATCTTAGAAGAGGATTGCGATGTTGCTTCAAGCAGGCATGCTGACTGAGGTGAAAAATAAGAACTATAACCAAAAAGCAAGGGAAAAGGCAAAGAGGTATGAAAAGCACACAGAAAGCCATAAAGTAGAACAGTTTCAGGTTATTTAATGTGGGTACAAACATCTCTATCCATATCAGTAGGTCATGAGACATTAATTTATTGTAATATGTTATTCCATTGCTATTATTATAACCATTTGTAGCAGTTTGTTATTATTTATGAATTCCAAAAAAGATATTATGTTTGTAAACTGGTCTGTTCCTCTGGGCGTGATACCCTTTGATTGTATTAAATTCAAAGGTTTTACTTTTGCTTGATTAAATCAAGATGAGGGCTTTGATTTGACCACATCAGTAGGGTGTGACTCAGGGTTGACTCCCTGCTCCTTGGTGGGCTGATATAAACAGACACTCACTCAAGAAGACACACAGAAGAAGATACATGGAAGAAGACACAGAAGAAGAAGAGAGAACTTTGTCAGTTTTGATCCTGCAGTCCTGGGGAGAGATGAGCCATTTGCCTGATAGTTGTGAAGCTGATCTTGTGAAGAGAACAGAGCAGCTGAGAAGCCCTGAGAGATGAGCCCTATGCTAACCTACAGCTGAGATCAGAAGCTGGGCCCACGGAACCTTAAGAAAAAGGAAGAAGGAGAGACCAGGCTGACATCTCACTTCAACATGTGGCAACTGACTTCAGTGGGGAAGTACCTCTTATGGTACCTTGAGTTGGACTCTTCAGGGCCTTGTAGTGGTAAGCTTTCACCTCATATAAATACCCTTTATAAAAACCAACAGATTTTTGGTACTTTGCATAAGCACCTCTTTGACTGACTAGTACACCATTATTATCCTGAATCATCAAGAAAAATAAACTATATTCAGCATACTCTGTTTAATAAAATGGGAAACTATATTATTCACTTTGGAAATATCTCTCTAACATGTTTTTTACTCTTTAATATGTTAAATGGAAAAAAAAAACTCAATTCAGAAAATTTAACTATCCAGAAATTATGATTTTTAAATTATTCTATATTGCAAGTGCTTAAATGCACTTCTAAATAGCTTTTTAAAGGCACTTAGTAATGCTTTTTCTATTTTTTCCCTGTTTTTTTTATTTATTTATAAAAGACTGATTAGACATAAGAGGTCTATAAAAATATTTACTAATTGCCATCCTTGAAAAGGCAGAGACTTGTGGCCCACTGATAGAGTAGGAATCAAATCACTTAAAGGAAAGGTTATACAATTAGTTTTATCTGTTTTCAGGATTGCTATGTGAAAAGTATAATGTTTTTCGTTTTTGTCTTTTTTGCTTGCAGATCCATTAATTAACTAGTTGATTAAATCATTAATTTAATACTACTTTTCAGTTGCCATTTTTTAAACATCAAAGTTTTGGTTTAAAATAATGACATTACCTGGGTGCATCATTTTCAGTTTCCAGTTCACTGTGTTTTAAATGATGTATTTAAATGATAGAAGAAAGAATGCCCAGAAGAAGAGAATTTCAGTCATTAGCAAATGGAGTCCATACTGCTTCACATAAATATTCAGAAAGTTTTAAAGTCACACAGCTTGTTCGGGGACACACACCTCCTTTGTGATAGAGACAAGCCTCTTAATCAGAAATTGACTAGGTCCATTTAGTAAACACAACGGCAATTAATTACTTTATTTTTTTTATTATGATTGCCAACAGAGTAAATTCATTTGTATTTGATGATTTAAAAGAGCTTCTGGCTATTTTGCCTTTCAGATTTTGCTATACTTCAAGAGGATTGCTTTAGCTGCAACTAGGGCATTTAGATGGAATACTTTTCAAAATCTAATCAACTGTAGCTGAGAAATGTGTATAAGTTCTGACCTAATTTAATGCTAAATGACAACAATTTTAATGAAGTCATAGAATTTACTTGTAACCTGCTATTGTAGCAGTTCCTACCATCATAAACTCTGTTCTGCTACACAAAAGGGCAGTCAATGGCCCAAGTTCATTAGAGGATACAGTCAAAGGAAACTATTTCTTTCATTCAGCGTGGTTTTTCTGAAGCAATTAGAAACAAAATATGTGTCTCCATATAAAATTTCATGGCCTTTTACAATTATGTGGTGACATCTCCATACAATTGCTTGAATAGTGCCAGCAGCAGCAGCTGTCACTATCAAAACGAACAAGTAAGTAAGAAAGCAAAATGCTGGTCTTTCTTCTGAAGGCATAGAATATTTATGAATTTAAAATTGTTCACCAACAAG
This sequence comes from Cabassous unicinctus, assembly GCA_029593785.1. Lineage (NCBI taxonomy): Eukaryota > Metazoa > Chordata > Mammalia > Cingulata > Chlamyphoridae > Cabassous > Cabassous unicinctus. The sequence goes on from JAQZBX010090241.1 coordinate 10,045, forward strand.
AAAAATAACCACTGACATGAAATATAATTTTCTACAGTGCCTAAGGCAAAAAGAGAGAAAATAATAATGAACATTCACACTATTATAACAAATTAAGTTGTAACTGTACATACTATAAACAATTACAGTTTCTATACTTTGAACTATAAAATTTTAATGGCATTATTTTTTCACCTGTTATCATAGTATCTTTCCTCTCTTACTTGTTTTCTGCTTCTCCATTTATTAATCAAAGTTTCCAAATGTTTATTGCTGAATTGGGAATCTGTTACTCTTATGAGGATTACCTTTTGTATAGCCACATATCTCAGCATGCTAGGGTAACTTAAATAAGGCCAAGACTTGTCTGGCTAATAGGACGTTAGTAGAACTGATTGATGCCATGGTATTAGTGTCAAATGCTGGTTCCCCAATCTCCAGATAAGACAGTGCTTATGATTGCTTGCGGTGGTGCTGGAAAATGCCGCCTTGACTGAGTTGTGGTGATCTTTCCGAGGGGGAAGAGCTAGGTAGGATTTTACTGAGAATTCAAAATTTGGTTTAAGGCAGATATTTCAATGTTTGGCTTGATTAGGTTTGGATAAAGATCATGATATAATAATTTAGGAATGGTGGAACAGCAAGGCAAGGATTTTAAGGTGAGGGGTTCAAAGATTCTTAGGGCATAACTTGCCTGTTGATGCCTTATATTTAATGGTTGATGGGCCTTTCAAGAACGTTCTGTACTGAATAATAAAGTTGTTTCCCTGGACAAGCATCTCCTGGAACAATAAAATTGTACCAATGAAGACAATGAATTAAAAAATTCATATTAATGTAGACAGCTATTTGGGGCTCGGTGGTTTTAATTCTAAGTCCCTCCCTCCCCTGCAGTTGTGTTAAATTGTGTCCCCTACATGTCTTGTGTTTACTTCCTAACCCTCAGTTCCTGTTTATTTGGAAATAAGGTTTTTGCAGATGTAATCAAATTAAAATGAAGTCATACAGAATTAGAGAGAACCCTAAATCCAGTGACTGGTGACTTTATACGAAAAAAGCGAGGGAAATTTGGACACAGAGACACAGAGGGAAGAAAGCCACATGAGCAGGTAGTCAGAGATTGCAGTGAAGCAGCTGCAAGCCCATGAATGTCAGGGATTGCCAGCCACCACCAGAAGCTGGATAGAAGCAGGAAAGATTCTGTCCTAGAACCTTCAAACAGCAGGGTGCTGCCAATACTGTGATTTCAGATTTCTAAACTCCAGAAATGTGGGAGGATAAATTTCTGTAGTTTTAAGCCACGCACTTAGAGATCATTTGTTACGGCATCCCTAGGAACCTTTTATACCCTCTTTGTAGTTAGTTAGCATGAGCTGAAGGATAGACCATTTTTATCTAGGGGTATGATCAATCCTGACTTTCACAGTTGTTTGAGGTGTCACAATCACATATATAGTTTCTGGTGGAGATTGTTTCAACCTCCACAAGTACCAGGTTTTCCTATTCTTCCTGTGTGATGACTTTTTTTTTTCCTGAATGACTTGACCAGGTAGCAGCTGCACAACAGCATTTAAGACTCTGGAGAGAACATATCTGAAAATTGCATAAGAAAAAAAAGAATGTCTATGATCAGAGTTTGTTGGCCCTCCTCACCAGAAGCAATTAGTGCCCAGATTAAACCAAGAGAATAGACCCCATCTCCAGTCTGAAGAGCCCACAGAATCAGATCCGGGACTCCTGGGTTAACCAAACCACTTAATTTTCTGATATCTTTATTTTCGGGCAGGACACTTTGCATAAGAGGACAGACGTGTCTACAAGCTAGGTCAGATAGAATATCCCTTACTAAAATATCTTAAACTTTGTCCCAAGTTCAACCCCCTCTCCAGACTCTCCTTGTGAAAATCTGGCTGCTTATTAAATGCCACTATGCACTGAAAGATCTGGGCTTTGTTGGCTATCTTGTCACAAACAGTAACTTGAGTGTGCTTCCTCCTTGCAGAGCATTGACAGATAAGAAAAAATTTAAAACACATGTCATTTAGGGGGAAATAATGATAAAATGGTAAAATTCTTCTAAGGAAAATGGAAATGAGGTCATCACCAATTTTATCATGTGTTTCTGTTTAATAGCATATTTCAATGACTTAAAAATTCAAATTATTTTACATTTTATTGCCTCAGTTATTGATGTGTTTATGATGAAAGTATTTTAGTATCAGGTCCTATGTTGGAAACTTTTTGTTCCCTTTATAGAAGAACATAAAATAATTGTGTCTTGCAATCAGTGGTGTCTTAGATCCAAAAACACATTTAGATCCAGAATAGCTCCTATTTCTGATTGGACACTCTTAACAGAATCATGTTTATTTTGAACATGACTGCTGTGTTACTGTTATCTTCAGTAGAGTAGTGACTAGAGTGCTTATAGTTCTCTGCTTTTATACATGAATTATATAGTATATTTTACTGTTTATACCTATCCATGTATGTACGTGCTCATATATCT